>PVJL010009626.1:0-36698 GCA_004026885.1 Lyroderma lyra
AGGAACTCTGGTACACTGCTGGTGGGAGTGCAAACTGGTACAACCACTGTGGAAGGCAGTGTGGAGATTCCTCAGAAAATTGGGAATGGAGCTACCATTTGACCCAGCAATCCCCCTTCTGGGGATCTACCCAAAGAACTTGAAAACCTTTGTCCGCAAAGACTTATGTACCCCAATGTTCATTGCAGCGCTGTTCACAATGGCCAAAACATGGAAACAACCAAAGGTCCCTGCGACAGATGACTGGATAAAGAAGCTGTGGTACATATACACAATGGAATATTACTCAGCTGTAAGAAAAGATGAAATATTGCCATTTGCGACAAAATGGATGGACCTGGAGATCATCATGCTAAGTGAAATAAGCCAGACAGAAAAAAACAAAGAACTGCATTATTTCACTCATATGCGGAATATAAAACTGAAAGCAAAGAAAAAAAAGAAGTGAACAAACAAATAACCCATGGACACAATCAATAGTTTAATGTTTATTTGGGGACAAGTGGGTTAGGGAGGGGAGAAAGGGGAGGGTTTGGGAGAGGAGGAGGGGAAGCTAAATATAAGGTGATGGAAAGAGAAGTCACATTAGGTGGTGAACTGATTATACATCAAGTTGACAATGCACTGTAGAATTGTATGCCTGAAACCTATGTAATCCTTGCTAACAGATGTCACCCCAATAAGTCTAACAATAAAAATGAATTAAAAAAAAAAAAGAAAAGTCAAGAGATTCCACCAGGAGACTATTAGAATCAATAAATGAATAAAGTAGAGTCACAAGATGCAAAATCAATGCACAAAAATTTACAGCATTCCTATATACAAAAACGAACCCTCAGAGAAAGGAATGAGGGAGTCAATTCTTTTCCTCTCATAACGAAAACAATGAAATACCTGGAACTTAACTGAACAAAGAAAGTGACAGACTTATACATGGTAAACTATAAGACACTTTTGAAAGAAGTTGAAGCAGTCACAAAGAAATGGAAAAATATCCGCTGTTTATGGATAGAAAGAGTTAACTTTGTTAAAATGGCCATTTTGTCCAAAGCGACCTACAGATTGAATGCAATACATATGAAAATCACACAATCATACTTTCACAAAATAGGTAAAAGAATTATCAGATTTATATGGAACTATAAAAGACTTTGAATTACCAAAGCAATACTACAAAAAAAGAATAAGGCTGGTGGTATTACACTTCCTGACTACAATTTATATTACAAAGCATCAATATTCAAAACTGCTTGGTATTGGCAAATAAACAGAAACATAAACCAATGGAACAGTACTGAAAACCCAGAAATAAATCCACAAATTTATGGACAAATAATTTTTGATGAAGGAGCAAAAATTTTGCAATGGGGAAAAGTCAGCCTCTTCACTAGGTGTTGTTGGGAAAGCAGGAGAAATATATGTGATAGAATGAATCTGAGCTGAGAACTCTCACCATATACAAAAATTAACTGAAAATATATTAAAGACCTGCAACAATAAACTGTATAGAAGAAAACATTGGTACTAAACTTATAGACCTAGGATTCAAGGAAGACTTCATGAACCTGACCTCAAAGGCAAGGGAAGTAAAAGCAAAAATGAATGAATGGGACTATATCAAACTAAAAAGCTTCTGTACAACCAAAGAAACCATCAACAAAGCAAAGAGGCATCCAACTGAATGGGAGAAAATATTTGCAAACCACACTTAAGGTAAGGGTCTAATATCTACAATATATTAAGAACTAATACAACTTAACAACAACAACAAAAAAAAACAAATTGAAAAGTGGGCAGAAGAACTAAATGGAGACTTCTCCCACAAAGAAATATGAATGGCTAGCAGACATGAAAAAATGCTCATCCTCATTAGCTATCAGAGAAATGCAAATCAAAACTACAATGAAATAACACCTCACATCTGTTAGAATGGCTATTATCAACAAGACAAGGAATAATAAATGCTGGAGAGGATGTGGAGAAAAAGGAACTCTCTCACACTGCTGGTGGGAATGCAAATTTGTACAACCACTGTGGAAGATGGTGTGGAGGTTCTTCAGAAAATTGGGAATGGAGTTACTATATTACACAGCAATCCCCTTTCTGGAGATCTATCCCAAAAACTTGAAAACCTTCATCCACAAAGACTTATGTTCCCCAATGTTCATTGCAGCACTGTTCACGTGGCCAAAATATAGAAACAACCAGAATGCCCTGTGAAAGATGACTAGATAAAGAAGCTGTGGTATGTAGGGAGCACATGAGCCAGAAGCCAGGTCCTTTGACAACACAGGTTTTAGCAAGGCTACCTGTGTGCTTGGATTCCACAGTTCAAGGGTTTTGCAAGTCAGCCCAGAGCTGGGTGCACAAGGACAATACTCGGGATGTGGTTTCTGGCTTGGGTGGAAAAATATGACATTGGGAGCAAGGTTGTTTGGTCTCTGGAAATGATTCGAGACATCGCTTATGGCCTGCCTGCCTTGAAGAGAATAATAATCGTATAATCAGTAATACCTTAGCTACATGTACCAAAATATTGATTAAATGCAGTTATCCATAACTATATTTTCTAAATAAGATGTACTTTCCAGTCTCACTTTAGTGATTTACCCTTATGGTCTCACTTGTTTTGCCCACCCTATAAAATAAACTCACTGCAGCCAGACAGGGTCTCTGTGTCTCTGTGCGTCCATTAGAGCACAGAGAACGACTCGGTCCCAGCTTTTCTGTCTATGCCTGTGTCTGTGTGTTTATTTCTTCATTTCCCATCGCCTCCACTCTGGTTTGCCTGTTCACCTGTGCAGGTCTTGGTAAAGTGGCACCTGAACAGGGACCGGAGTGTGGAGGGACTCAAAACGTCTGATGAAGGAGTACTCTCAAGAGGCGATCACAATTAAAAGAGTGTTAAAAGCCATCTGTTTTTAACAACTAATGTAAGTGGGAGCAAAGTACAAGCACCAGGTGTAAAATATGGGACATTCAGAATCTAAGGAAAGAGATCTCTATGTAGATATGGTAAACTGCATGTTACAAGCTAAAGGCAGCAATGTAAAAAGGCATCAGCTTTTAGAGTTTTTAGATTTTGTATATAAAACCTGTCCTTGGTTTCCTGAGGAAGGAACTGTAAATACTCAAACATGAGAAAGGGTAGGAAAACAGCTGAAGGAGTGTTATGTGGCCGAAAGGCCAGAAAAATCTCCTGTACATACTTTTGCTGTGTGGATGTTAATTCAAGAATGTTTAGACCACAGACCAGCATGTATGCGATTGCCTGAAGAAGGTAATTCTGTAACTTTAGCTAAGACTATACAGGGATATGAGAAATTACGCTCGCTAGTCCCTGATTCTGCAAAAATTCCAGATGAGTCTCTCCCTCCAGAATATAAAAAAGAACTTAAAAAGGAGGTTAAATGAGACAAAAAAAAAATAAGGAGATGAGGAAGATTCTAATTCAGAGAATGAGGAGTCAGATAGTGAGGATGAAGTCAGCCTTCTGCAGGAAGTTCAAAAGCTTTTTGCAGATTTGCCATCTACAACAAAGGCAAATGCTCCTGAATGGTCAACAGAGACACCTAAAATGACATCTAAAAGAGGCACCTCTGTGTTCCATATGTCTCCTTTACAGTTGGCTTTACAAAAAGCTAGAAAGGCTGGAGAACATATATCTAATTTAAAAGGGGCATTTCCAGTTCTTGAAAGACCAGACTCTAATGATCCAGGACAAATTTTAAGACATTATGAGCCTATTCCTTTTAAAACTTTGACTGGGCTCAAAAATGCAACATTGTTTGGCCCCACTTCTCCTTTTGTATTGAATTTGGTGGAGTCTTTACAAGACAATCCTTTGACTCCGCATGATTGGAATATTATTGCCACCAACAACAATGGTTATGGCAGTCAGCTGATTGTTGGAAAATTGCCTTAGCTAACTTTCCTGGTCAGATTTCAGTGCATTAACCATCTAATAAATTTATTCAATTCACTAATTGATATGGTTTTATTTTTCCAAAAGTTATTGTGGTCACCCCCATTTCAGGAGCCCAGACCGTATATACTGATGGTTCTAGTTCAGGATATGCTGGATATTATTCACAAACTGCTAATAGAATTCAAAATACTTGTTATAAGTCTGCTTAAAGGGCTAAACTTTGGGCTATTCTTATGGTCCTTACTGACTATCCCACTCAAGCTCTTAATATTTAGTGATAGTAATTATGTTGTTCATGTTGTAAAATTAATTGAGACTACAACTATAGGTCATACTAATAGTGAAAAATTGTTTCAGCTTTTTATTCAATTACAACATCTTATTAGAGCTCGTATACAGCCTTGTTTCATTGCTCATTTGCGAGCACATACCAATCTGCCTGGTGCTCTAATGAAAGGAAATGCTTCTGCTGATGTGCTTGTATCAGCTGCTCTTTCTTTAAATCCTTGGGATGAGGCTTGTCAAGCACACACCCTTCATTACCAAAATGTGGCTTCTCTTTGTAAGGAATTCAAAATCACAAGGGAACAAGCACGACAAATTGTAAAATCTTGTCCCCAGTGCCTCATACATATTCCTGTTCTGCCTACAGGCATTAATCCTTGGGACTTTAAATCTAATCAAATTTGTCAAATGGATGTGACTCACGTTCCTGAATTTGGACAGTCTAAATATGTCCATGTTAATGTTGATACTCATTCTCATTTCATTTTTGCATCAACGCAAATGGGAGAAAGTGCTAAACATGTAATTAATCATTGTATTGCTGCTTTTGCAGTTATGGGCAAACCTCAACAAATTAAAACTGACACTGGTCCAGCTTATATTTCTCAGAGTTTCCAACAATTTGCTCTTCAAATGGACATTCAGCTCAAAACTGGCATTCCTTGTAACCCACAAGGACAGGCTATTGTTGAAAGAGTTCATAAAACATTAAAAATTCAATTACAAAAATAAATGGGGGACTATAGGGTATTCCCCTACCCCTCAAAATTATGTTAATCATTTTCTTTTTATTTTAAATGTTTTGTACTGTGATGAACAGGGAGCCTCCCCTGCGTATAGGCATTTTCAAAAGACGCCCTCTTTGCAGAGAGGCAAAATTATATGGAAAGATTTGGCTACCAGTCAGTGGCGTGAGCCAGATCCAGTACTAATATGGGGAAGAGGATTTGTTTATGTCTTTCCAGAAGGAGATTTACAGCCCACGTGAATTCCTGAATGGCTTGTAAAACATCATGAATACCAAGAACCTCGTTCCACCCCGCGGAAGACGAGACTCATGGAGCCGATGACCATTCTGAAGGGCGAGCCGCTGAAACCGAATACGACAACCCCAGAAAATAAATTCTTCAAAAGGGCACAACGTCCCCCTGCAGTGACGACTAAAAGGAGTCAGACTCCAACTTGGGGTCAGCTAAAGAAGCTGACCCAGGAGGGCTTCACTCTTGTACAGAATAGAGGAATGACTGTTTCTCCTGAGACTCTGTTCATGGCCATGCTCGCTATTGTGAGCACCCACGTAATGAGGGTACAGGGGGACACTTATTGGACATATGTGCCTAATCCTCCTGTTGCTCATATAGCAAGCTGGGAAGGTGGCTCAGTCCCTGTTTTTACAAACAACACCTCCCTTATGGGAGGACATCCTGATGGACATATCATGACTGACTTGAAAAATTTTAGTTATGCTAACCTAAGCTCTCAGAGACCTCTATGCTTAAATCTACAGCCAGTTGGAGACACTGAGTCACAATGGGCAACGTGCATTGATGTTTCACTTGCACATTGTTGCCTTACAACTGCCAAACCATGTGTCTTCTCTTGCATTCCCCATGACTTTCTAAGGCAGGAGCTAAGCCTGGAGGTCACGGGGGCATAGAATACCCCACATCACCCTGTATGGCTCCAGAGGATGGCTGGTTAGTCAATGACAGGTAAGATTCCTCAAGGGAGGAACAACCTAAGATAGGCGCAGTCACATAGGGGCCAACAGGAGAGAGCTTGGGCTCTACAGAGGGGAGGCATAGACCCTCACCCTCTCTGAGGTTAATCCCTTGCCCTCTGGCTGATTTTTTTCCCACTACAGTTTAGACAGATCTGATGGAATGAGCTCAACCATTCCCTCCCTTAATGTATGTTTATAAAATAACAATAGCACCTTGCCTTGGGGATATATATGTATGTGTAAAGACATAATATGTGCTGGAACATAATGGGGACTTTCAGGAACAACCCTAAGGCATAATAATCTCAGATCATGGAAAGGTTTTTACTTTCCCATACGTGCCTTACGTGCCTTCACCAATAGAAGCTATGCAGTGACCTGATTCAGGGCCTTTTCTCAGTCCCTGAGAAAAAGCCCTCCTTGGAACTTATTTTTGGCTTCTGGTTCTCTTCTTGGTCAGCTGCCAAGCTCTCTAGTCCTGAGTTAGAGCCCACCAATTAAACACACATAATTTCATCTTAAAAAGTAGGGAGTTCCCTGATGGTGTAGTGGCTTACGGCTTCGGTGCTGTCAACGCTGTGGCCTGGGTTTGATTCCTAACCAGGGAACTACCCACATTTAAAAATGTATAAAAAATAAAAAAGGGGGAGATGTAGGGAGCGCATGAGCCAGAAGCCAGGTCCTTTGAGAAAACAGATTTTAGCAAGGCTAGCTGTGTGCTTGGAATCTATAGTTTAAGGGTTTTGCAAGGCAGCCAGAGCTGGGTGCACAAGGAAAATACTCAGGATATGGTTTCTGGCTTGGGTGGAAAAATGCGACATTGGGAGCAAGGTTGTTTGGTCTCTGGAAATGATTCAAGACATCACTTATGGCCTGTCTGCCTTGAAGAGAATAATAATTATACAATCAGTAATACCTTAGCTACATGTACCAAAATATTGATTAAATGCAGTTATCCATAACTGTATTTTCTAGTTAAGATGTACTTTCCAGTCTCGCTTTACTGATTTACCCCTATGATCTCACTTGTTTTGCCCACCCTATAAAATACACTCTCTGCAGACAGATGAGGTATCTCTGTGTCTCCATCAGAGTGCAGATAACCACTCAGTCCCAGCTTTCCTGTCTATGTCTGTGTCTGTGTGTTTATTTCTTCATTCCCCATTGCCTCCCCTCTGGTTCACCTGTTTACCAACACAGGTCATGGCAGTGGTACATATACACAATGGAATGTTACTTGGCTATAAAAATAGATTAAATACTGGCATTTGCAACAAAATGGATGGACCTGGAGATCATCATGCTAAGTAAGTGAGACAGAAAACACCAAAAACTGCATGACTTCACTTATATGTGCAATGTAAAACTAAAAGCAATAAAGGAAAAACAAACAAAATACCCATGGACACAATCGATATTTTAATGTTTATTTTGGGACAAGTGGAGAGGGGATGGCAGAAGGGGGAGTGGGTGGGAGAGAAGGGAGGGGGGCTAAATATATAGTGATGGAAAGAGAACCCACTCTAGGTGGTGAACTTATACAAGTTGACAATGCACTGTAGAATTCTACACCTGGGACCTATGTAATTCTTGCTAACCAATGTCACCCCAGTAAGTCTAACAATAAAAAAAAATAGTAAAAAGTAACTTTGCTAGATAAATTATTTTTTGGCTAGTAATTTTTCTCTTTCAGTAGTTTAAATATTTGATTCTACTGCTTCCTAATTTATAAAGTTTCTGCTGAGATGTCTGATAATAATGTAATTGACTTTTTTTAAAGGTTATAGTCTTTCCTTTCCTGGATGCCTTAAAATATTTTTCTTTGCCATTTATCTTTGACAGCTTCAATGTAATATGCCTTGAAGAAGTCCTGTTAGGATTCAAGTATTTAGACGTTCTATTTGCTTCTTAAATTCAAGGACCCAGTTCAATCAATAGGTTTAGAAAGATTTTATTGACTGTTTGAAAAAATTATCTGTCCCATTCTTCTCTTCTACTTCTGGCATACCCATTATTGTTACATTGCTTTTTCTGATGGAGTCAGAAAGCTCTTGTAGAATTTTTAAATTTCTTTTAACTCTCAAGTTTCTCTCTCTTAACTGTGTCATTTCTAGTTTTCTATCTTAATATCACTAATCTTTTTCTTCCATTTGGTTAGCTTTGTATCCTCAGCTAGCTATTTTATTTTGTACCTTATTTTTGTTGAGTTCTTTATTTTCATAATTTCTGTTTTGTTTTTTTTTTTTTCATTTCAATCCTTTTGGTAAAATATTTCTTTAGTTCAGTCATTTTGTTTATGGGGTAATTAAACTACCTATCTGTGTTTTCTTGCATCTCTTTTGAGTTTTTTCAGAACTACAATCTTAAATTCTCTGTCATTTAAGTCACATAGTTCTATGTTGTTAAGTATATTTTCTGAAGATTTTTTTTTCTGAGCAGACCTTTAACCTCAATTATTCATTTTAGTTATTGAATTATTTCTATGTCTGAGCATTATAGGACTGAATTTTACAGAAATCCAGGAGATATGAAGAGATTTCTTTTCTATTTTCCAGTATTACTGAAGCTTTTTTTCTCTTGAATTTCTACTTCTTCTGGTTGATGGTTTTATGTGAATAAGGTTCCCTTCTTTGAACTGGCAACCTTAATTTAAGTGCACCACCCCCATGGAAAGATGTGGTGAGCTATAGATCTCTCAGCCTCTAGAACCCCACAGCTACCCCTGGACCTAGAAGGTGCAGTGTCTGTGTGCCTCAGCTGCCCTATATTCCTTTACTGATTTCATCCAAGAAGAGTGGAAGCAGAAATATTTGGAAAGAGTAGGTTGTTGTTTTAGTGTCTCCAGATGATGGTAGCTGCCAGCCTCCCACTGTCTCACCTTTATTGTTCTTTCCCTTTCACCAGAATTAACTGTACTATGCATATGCTGCTCAAAAACTGTCTCCCCAATTCTGAGGGCTGCAGATATTCTACCCTTTAATGTGACATTCACTACTACAGTTTCTTATGGGACCATCAAAACACTGGAAAGGTGTAAGGGAGATAAATTCTGGGATGGTAGAGGAAGGTGGCCAAGTGTTGTCTTTTTTTTCTTCCTGGCAGTGAGGGCAAGGTGGGCTTGCACTCTTCTATATTTGATCTTGGCCCTGAGGTCTTGGCTCTGAGTGATCTGTTCAGCCATATTATATGCTGATCATTCAGGGAGTAATGGTGATAAGCAGAAAAGTCACACTTGCCACCTTCTCACTTTTTCTCTCTGCTGGAACCACAGTAAGCTCTTGGTAGTGCACCCATTATCTTCTCACTTCCTCTTTTTCCCTGGGATTGCAGCAAGTTCCAAGATATGTCCTGAGGCTTCTGTCTCTGTACTTCCTTATTCTGTCCTCTCCAGTTCACCATTTTTGCCCACTTCCAGGTGTTTAATTGTGATAAGTGGGTTTCTCATCTGTGTTTGTGTGTTGCATAAGAAATCATTTGTTGAATTGTAATTGTTCAATTTGTTGCAACTTCCAAGGAAGATTTCTAGGAGCTCCTCTCACACTGCCACTTTGATGATGTCTCCTCCTCAAGTATTTTAAATAATGCTTGTGCTCTTCTATTTCAACTACATTTAAGTAAGACAGAGTTTTATACAAAGTTTATTCAGGTACATATATTTTTAAAAAGTATTTATACAAATAACTTTTTAATAACAAAAATACACCTAAAGGCATAGCCTAATATGATGTGAGTAATAATAAAATGATTCAATTACTTTGTTAACTAATATTCATAGGAAATAAGGATAGATTTGTTTTTTAAAAAGTTTAACCATCAAAAGAAACAACATTATCAAATACAGTCCTAAATGATGCTTAGAATACTAACCCCAAATAAAACACATTAGATTTATAAGAAAGTTAAGCATCAGGAGATTTTCAGAGAAAGGGAGTAGTTTTGATGATATTGTTTTTTGTGTGGTTTATTCTTTCAGGACTAAACACAGACATGGCAACAATTTCCACATTGCAAAGTACTTTAGAAGTTCAGAGTACTCAAAAAAGGAAGCCCCTTAAAATCTACTCAGGTAAAATCTTTGAGAAATACCCTGGATTAGAAAAATTAAATTTCTTCACTTTTTTTACATGTCTTTTATAACAGGTAACACAGACAATAAAGATGAAAGGCAATTTAAAATTCAAGCTACAAATTAAGATACAATCACACAGACCTCAGATAAAACCTATGCTTTCAACCAAAAACACTTCATTTGAAACGGACTACTTCCAAACACTGTACTGTGACATCTATCATTCATAGTAAGTCTTATTGGAACTTGGATTTCTTTAAAATCAAGTGGCATTAGTTCTGTGGAACTTAAAAATCAATTTTGAGAAGTAGGGTCAAGATGGCAGAGCAGGTAGATGCTGAGCTCCCTCTTCCCATGAACATACCAAAACTATAATTAATATAGACAAATCATCACTGAGAAACAAATTAAGACAAGCTGAAAAATTTTCTATAACTAAGAATATAAAGAAGCCAAGTTGAGATGTATAGGAGATTCAGTCTTGTTAGATCTCACACCCAGTGTAATGATTCACAGATAGGAAAAATATCTCAGCTATGGTGATCACCTTTTACAGTGTTCTCAAGGATAAGGGTCAAGTGCCAGAAAGAGAAGTACCTATAATATCTGAATTTAAAAACCAGCAATGATTTCATTCTGGAGAGATGACGGGCTATGAGAGACTGAGATGTTGCTCTGAAAGGACTCATGCACAAACTCACTCACTTTAACCTCAAATGTGAAGGTGACAGTTTGAGAAGTGTCTGGGTCATATTTAGAGGGATTATATTGGCTAACTTTAGGACAAGTACCAGAAGATCATAGATTGAAAGGAACTCTGCAAATGGAAGTGTGGGTGAGTACCATAAATTATTTGTTCTTTTGTTGTACTATACTTCCACTTGGCTAGCTCACTATAAGTGGGCACACCAAATGTGTCACTTTTCATTAACCTGGCTAACACGATTTCACCCACCATGTGTTTCCTGAGCTTCTAATCCACTCAACCTACTTGTGCCAGCAAAAGCCTTTCTCAAGCAGCTTCAAATATGCCACACATGATGACTGGCTTTGGCTTACATAATCACTTTTTCTAACTAGCCCCAAACCTGTCACATGTGCCAGCCAAACTTGGCTCATATTTGTTTTCTCAAATGGCCCCAAGACCACGACAAGTAATGGACAGATTTGGATCACATTATGGTTTCTATCAAGAAGCTCCAAGCTTGGCACAAATAGTAGCTTGCCTTTGCTCACATCATAACTCCTACCAAGTGGCCCTAAGCCCAGAACAAGTAAAGCTGGCCTCACTTCACATTATAGCTCATAACAAGTGGCCCTAAGCTCAATACAAGCGGCAGCCAGACTTAGCCCACACTGGACACACTGCCAAGAGGTTCCAGACCTGAAACACCCAGCAACAGACCTTTGCCTATACCATAGCTCCTGTAAAGCAGCTCTTGCATTCGAAGGCTAGTCCTAACATACTAGATTCTCAGCAGTAATCACAGATATTATTCGCAGCCAGTAAGCCAGAGAGTTAACCACACACATTGGTGTAATTCCAGCAATTGTGACCCAAATACACAGCACTACCCCTGGAGAACCTCACTCTGGTGACTAGAAGTGTGTGTGCCACTGGGACACACAGGACATCTTTAACAAAAGCTTACTTTTTTAAGATTGAAAGATACAGCAGATTTATCTAATACATAAACACAAAGAGAAAGAGCTGAAATGAGAAACAAAAAAATTTGTTCCAAATATTTTTTTTAAACCCTCAAAAATAAGTAAATAGAACAGAGAAAAGCAATCTCAGAATGAAGAGTTTAAAGCAGTGGTTACATCAAAGCTCAATGAACTTAGAGAAAGAAATAGATAAACACTATGAGAACTACAATAAAGGCACAAAACATTTTTTTTAATTGGAACTGAGAAGTCAAGAAATGAAATAAAAAATATACTAGAGAGAATAAACAGCAGATTAGATGATGCAAAAGAATAAATCAGAAACATGGAAGACAAGATAGTGGAAAGCATAGAATCAGAAGTGCAGTAAGAAAAAATTTAAACATTATGATAGTTTAAGAAATCTCTGGGACAATGTCAAGCATAACAACATTTGCATCCTAAGGTCTTAGAAATAAAACAGAGAGAAATAATCAAAAACCTACTTGAAAAATAACGGTTGCAAACTTTTCTAACCTGGTAAAGGCAACAGACATTCAAGTCCAGAAATCACAGAGACCTAAACAAGGTAAACCTAAACAGGCCCACAGCAAGACACATCGTAATTAAGATGCTAAAAGATAAAGATAAAGGAAGAATATTAAAAGCAGAAAGGGAAAAAATAGTTATATACAAGGAGATCCCCATAAAAATATCAGGTGGTTTTTCAGCAGAAATGTTGTCAGCCAGAAAAGAACAGCACAATGTACTTAAATTTATGAAAGGATAAAACCTACAACCAAGAATACACTACCCAGCAAGGTTACAACTCATAACTGAAGAAAATTAAGACATTTATTACTAATAAACCTGCACTGCAAGAAATGTTAAAGGAATTTCATTAAGCTGAATAGAAAAGTCCAAAAGTAAAAATAAAAAATATATATGAAAGAAAATTCTCACTGATAAAAAATAATATTTGTTGAAAGTTGTGGATCTACTAATTATAAAGCTAGTATGAAGGTTAAAAGAAAAAAGTAATAAAATCACATGTATATATACAAAAATAAATCAATAAATACACACACAAAATATAAACTAGGATGTCATAAACATAAACGTAGGTAGGAAATAATTTTTTTATTTTTTAGGAAATAATTTCAAATGTAGTTCTTTTACAATACATTCAGACTTAAGCAATAATCAACTTAAAGTAGACAGATTAAAACATAGGTTGTTTTACATGAATTTCATGTTAACCAAAGATGTATCATAGATATACAAAAATAAAGAGAAAGGAATCCAAACATATTAAAGAAAGTGATAAATGCACAAGAGAGAAGAACAAGAGAAGGATATACCAGAAAAGAACTACAAAGTAAAACAGAAGACAATAAAATGGCCATCAGTAAATACCTATCAATAATCACCTTAATTGTAAATGGACTAAATATTCTAATCAAGAGACATGTGGTGGCTGAATGAATTTAAAACACACAAAATAAAATATATTGCATATGTTGCCTAAAAGATGTTCGCTTCAGATAGAAAGACAAAAACAGACTGAAAGTGAAGGAATAAATATATATTTCATGCATATGAAAATGAAAAGGAAAGCCAAAGTAGCAATTATTGTATCAGACAAAGCAAACTTTAAAACAAAGACTGCAATAAGAGACAAATAGGACAATACACAATGATAAAGGTATCAATCAAAGTTTATAGCAGTTGTAAACATCTCTGAATCCAGTGGGGCAAACATAAATACATAAAGCACATACTAACAGACATAAATGTAGAGAATAGCAATACAATAATAATATGGGAACTTTAACGCTCCACTTATATCAATGAGCAGATCATCTATACCAAAAATAAACAAGTAAACAGTGATCATAAAGGATACTTTATATCAGATGGAATTAACAGATATGTACAGAGAATTGCAATAAAAAACAACAGAATATATTCTTTTCAAGTACACATGGAACATTTTCCAAGATAGATGACTTGTTAGGCCAGAAAGCAAAGCTTAACAAATTGAAGAATAACACACTGCCTGAAGAATTTGGGTGGTGTTCAATCAACATTGGCCAAATACTGCAGTCATTTTGGACAACTCTCGGGTGTCAATAGGATCCAAATGGGTGACAGCTTTCCTTGGTGTGCTCTGTGCTTTTGCTGAGTGGCCCCAGGCTCACCACTAGTGCTAAATCTGAACCTACAATAAGCTGGTGAACACCACTTGCCCCACCCTGGTACCTTCCTGAGAACCCACATCACTCAACTCATATATTACCCCCAGGCTTTTAAGACAGCTGAACCTTATGAAAAGCCAGCAGATGGTGGCAGCCCTAAGTGTACCATGAGAACTTTGTTGAAATTCTAAAGCCTGGTACTGGTGGCAGCCAGCCTCACTTTGCAGCATGGCCTCTCCCACACATCTCAAGGTTTAGCACAGGCAGAAACCAATGACAGATTGCTTTATAGCTCCTACCAGGTACTCCTGGTCTGGTCACAAGCAGGGGCTGAACTTGGCTTCTAAGAGAGTTTCTCACAAGCAGCCCCAAAACAAACATAACTAGTAGCCAGTTTCAGAGCACCACAGAACACCACCCAACTAGAAGTACAAAAGACACATGCAAAAAGTGGTCTTGGCAGACTCTAGAGCCCACTGGGAGAAATCTTACTTTACTTTGTGGGGTCAGCCACCATACAGCAGCTTTTACATGAAGTTATGGCCAATCCTCACAGCCAGTCAAATCAAGGTTCAATATAAACTACTGACATACCAAAAGCAATCAAGGACCAACTAAAACTAGAGGGTACATAAAACCAACGCAAGCAACACACCTGGAGCATCAGGCTCACGAGACCAGGGAGACTGTGCCTCTGGACCCCACAGAACACCTACTGCATAAGGCCACCCAGCCATGGCTGGGAGATATCGCAGACCTACCCAAACATAACAACAAACACAGTGATGTAGCTAAAACAAAAATACAAAGAAAATTTTTCCATATAAACGTACAGGAGAAAACTCCAGAAAAAGAACTTAACAAAATGGAGGCAGGCAACATACCAGATACAAAGTTCAAAACACTGGTTAAAAAAAAGTGTTCAAAAGGTAAGTGGGAACTTCAACAAAAAGAGAGTAAGCATAATAAAAACGACTTAAAAACATAAAGAATGTCAGAAATAAATCATACAATAACTGAATTGAAGTATACACTTCTAGGATCAACAGCATATTATGTGTTCCAGAGAATTGAATCAGCAAATTGGAAGGCACGGTAGCAGAAAACACCCAATTGAAATGGAAAAACATTAAAATAAATTAAAAATGAGAATACTTTACAGAAATTTTGGGACAACATAAGGTTTACTAACATTGAAATAATAGAGGTACCTGGAAAAGAATAATAGAGGAAGGGATTAAAAATCTACTTAAAGAAATAATGACTAAAAACTCCTAACCTAGCAAAGCAAATACACATATAGGTGCAGTAAGGGCAGAGTCTCAAACAAGATGAAGTCAAAGAGGTCCAGATCAAGTGGCATCATAATTAAAATAACAAAAGTTAAAGATAAAGAGGGAAACTTAAAGGCAGCAAAAAAGTCAATTAGTTAATTACAAGGGAGCTCCCATAAAATTATCAGCTGAATTCTCAACAGAAACTTTGCAAGCAAAATATGCAAATTGAAAAAAAGCAAGAACCTACAACTAAGACTGCTCTGCCCAGCAAGGCTATAATTTGTGTTTTTTGGAGTGATACTGGTTAGTAAAATTATATACGTTTCAGAGTTACGATTCTATAATACATCATCTATCTGTTATATTGTGTGCTCACCACCCAGAGTTAGTTCTTCCTTCATCACCATATATTTGACCTATCATTTTGAATTGAAGGAGACATAAACAGCTTCCCAGACAAGAAAAAACATGAGGAACTGATCACCACCAAACCAATATCAAATAACCCATGGACACAATCAATAGTTTAATGTTTATTTGGGGACGAGTGGGTTAGGGAGGGGAGAAAGGGGAGGGGGTGGGAGAGGAGGGGGGGAAGCTAGATGTGGGGTGATGGAAAGAGAGGTCACATTGGGTGGTGAACTTATTGTACATCAAGTTGACAATGCACTGTGGAATTGTATGCCTGAAACCTATGTAATCCTTGCTAACAGATGTCACCCCAATAAAAAAAAAAAGATTTAAAAGAAAAAAAAATAGAAATTTCTTTAAAAGGAAAAAGAAAAGTAGAACATAAATATGAATACTGAAATTAGAATAACAATGTGCCTATCAATAATGACTTTAACTCTAAATAAATTAAATATTCCTGTCAAATAACATATGTTAGCTGAATGGATAAAGAAAATACCAATGCATACATAGTCTACAAGAGACTCACCTTGACTCAATAAATGCACACAGACTGAAATTAAGAAATAGAAAGAAATATTTAATGCAAAACAAACCAACATAAGCTGGAGTAGCAATATTTACATTAGACAAAATAGATTTTAAACAAAGGCTATAATAAGAAACAAAGAAAGACATATCATAATCAAGGGATGAATTGAAAAAGATAATGTAATGCTTGTAAACATGTATGCACCCAACATAGAAGCACCTAAATATGTAAATTAAATATCGATGGAAACAAAGGAAAAGATCAATGGTAATAGACTCATAATAGGGAACATCTACAATCCATTAAAAACAATGGATAGATATTCAGGAAAGTAAATGAACAAGGAATGAGCAGTCTTAAATGACATATTAGACCAGATGGGTTTAACTGATGTTTCTAGAATGTTACTCCAAAGCAGCAGTATATACATGTTTTTAGTGTACATGAAATAGTTTTCAAGACAGATTACATTTTAGGCCACAAAGCATGTTTCAATAAATTTTTAAAGATTGAAAAATATCAAACATCTTTTTCAACCACAATGGTATAAAACTAAAAATAATTATAAAAACAACACAAAAGAACCCTAAAAACTACACAAACGCATGGAAACTAAATAGCATGCTACTAAACAATGAATGAGAAAGCAGTAAGATCAAGGAAGAAATCAAAGGACACTTTGAGACAAATAAAAATGAAAAATACAACAACCCAAAGCTTACGGTACATAGAAAAACAGTCCTAAAAGGAAAATTCATGGTAATACAGCCTTACCTCAAGAAATAAGAATAATCCCAAATAAACAATGCAACATTTTAACTAAATAAGTAAGAGGAAAAAAATTTAAACTGAATAAAAGAAAGAAAATAATATCAAAGTAGAAATAAATAAAATTGAATCTTAAAAGAAATACAAAAGATTAATAAAACCAAGAGCTGGTACTTTTAAAAGATAAACAAGATTGGTTAAACTTTAACCAAGCTCATTAAGGAAAAAAAAGATAGGACACAAATAAATAAAAATCAAAATTGAAAGAGGAGAAGTAACAAGTGACACCACAGAAATACAAGTAAATATATAAGAAAATAAAACAATTATATTCAAACAAACTGGACAATCTAGAAAAAGATAGATAATTTTTTCAAAACATACAATTTACAAGACTGAATTTTAAAAAAATACCAGAAAATCTGTATAGATCAATTACTATTAACAAAATTAAATCAGTAATCAAAAACTTGCTGTGCCAAAGCATAAAACAAAACACAAAAGCACAATAAACCCTGAGCTAGGTGGCTTTACAGATAAATTTCACCAAACATTCAAAGAAAAATTAACTCTTACTCTTTTTTAACTGCTTCAAAAGTGTTAAGAGGAAAGATGGCTCTCAAGTTTATTTTACAAGACCATTACTTTAATTCCAAAAACATTACCAAAAAATAAAAAAGAACTTTAGGCCATTATTGCTGATGAACACATGAGCAAAATTTCTCTATAAACTATTAGTAAACTTAATTCAACAATATATTAAAAAGATTATACACTATGCTCAAATGAGATTCATTTTTATGATGCAAGCTCAATATTAGGATATTGGTTGAAAATCCACAAATCAATTAATGATATACCCCAAATAAAAAAATAGAACATAAAAATCATATGATTATATCAATAAATGCAGAAAAAAGCATTTGACAAAATCAGGAATCATTTTATGGTAAAAATTCTCAACAAAATGGGAACAAAGGGAATCTCAATGTAATAAGGTCATATTGACGAACATGCTGCTAATATACTCAATGAAGAAAAACTAGAAATTATTTTCTTGAGATCAGGAATTAGATAAGGATATACACTTTTACCTTTTTATTCAACATAGTATTGGAAGCCCTAGACATAGCAATAAGATAAGAAAAAAGAAATATGAAGCATCTAAATTAGAAAGAAACAAATAAAACAATATTTGCATGACATAATATTATTTATAGAGAATCCTAAATATTTTACAAAACTACTATAATTAATAAATGAATTTAGTGAAGTAGTAAAATAAAAAGTTAATATTTAGGAATCAGTTGCATTAATATACATTGATAATGAACTATCAGAAAGACAAATTAAAAAAACAATTCCATTTATAATAGCATCAAAAAACATACTTAGGAATAAATTTCACCAAGAGTGTAAAAATCTGGTACTTAGAGAATTGTAAGACATTGAAGGAAAAAACTGAAAAAGATACAAATATATAAAAGCATATACTGTGCTCATAGATAGAAATAATAAACATCATTAAAATGCTTATATAACCTAAAGCAATCAATAGATTTTATGCAATCCCTTTCAAAATAGTAATAGTATTTTTCATGGAACAAGAACAAATACTACTAAAGCTTAATGGAATAAAAAAATACCACAAATATCTACAGCAATTATAAGAAAAAAACAAAAACAAAAAAAACATTTTGGAGGTATCATGTTACCTGATATCATATTATACAACCAGGCTATAGTAATCAAAACAGTATGGTACTGATATGAAAATAGACACAGATTAATGAGCAGAGTAGAACCTAGAAATAAATCTATGACTATATAATCATTTACTCTAGAACAAAGAAAGCAAGAATATATATTGGAGTAAAGACAGTCTATTCAATAAATGGTTTTGGGAAAGCTGCACAAATAATATGCAAAAAAAATGAAAATAGACCACCTTCTTATACTATATGCAAAAATAACCTCAAAGTGGATTAAAGACTTAAATGTAAGATCCATTTATATATATATAAACAAGTGAGACCACATCAAACTGAAAGAGTTTTGCACAGAAAAAATACAAAAATAACAACAACAAAAAACATTAAAACAAAAAGACAATATACTGAATGGAAGAATGTATTTCCTATCGAAATGGGAGCTAATATTCAAAATCCATAAATAAGTGATACAATTCAACACACACACACATACACATGCACACATACACAAAAACAAATAAAAAAACAAAACAAAATAAGCAACACAATTTTTAAAATGAGCAGAGGACCCAAATAAATGTTTCTCCAAAGAGAACAAACATATGGCAAATAGACATATGAAAAAATGATCAAAATTATTAATCATTAGAGAAATGTAAATTAAAACCACAGTGAAATATCACCTGATACTTCTCAGGAGGACTATCATCAATATATCAATAAACAACAAATGTCAATGAAGATGTGGAGAAAATGAAACCCTCCTGCACTATTGGTGGGATTGCAAACTGATGTAGGCATTGTAGAAAATAGTATAGAGGTCCTTCAAAATATTAAAAATAGAACTACCTAATGACTCAGCAATTGCACTTCTGGGTATTTATCCAAAAAAATCCAAAACACTAATTAGCAAAGATACATGCACTCCTATGTTCATCACAGCATTATTTACAATAACTAAAACAATGGAAGCATCCTAAGTTCCCAAAGACAATTGACTAAATAAAGAAAATGTTGTACATATATACAATAAAATTTTACTGGGTCATAAAAACGAATGAAATATTACCTTTTATGACAACATTAATAAACCTAGAGGGAATTTTGCTAAGGAAAATAATACACAGAGTAACACAAATACCAAATAATCTCACTTACATGAGAAATTTACAAAGACAAAATATGAAAGTAACCTAGATGTCTCACAGTACATAAATAAATAAATAAATATAATTTGGTAAAAAAAAATATATATATAAAATAAAATTTTATTCAGACATAGAACAGAATAAATTATTGCCATTTATGCCAACATGGACAGACCTCTTATAGATAGATAGATAGATAGATAGATAGATAGATAGATAGATATAGATAGATAGATAGATACAGATGTATATATATATAGATATAGATATAGATATATATAGTCATAAGTATGTACTGCATAGGGAAATATGTCAATATTATCATCATAACTTTATATGGTGATAGACAGTTACTAAAGTTATGTGCTAATCACATTGTAAGCAATATAAATGTCAAATCAACCTGAATATAATATAATGATATATGTTGACTAAACTATTGTCTCTGTACAAGAATATTTTTCTATTTTGATTGTTGCCAGAGGAAAAGGCAGGAGAAAGGTAGAAAAAGAGGGAGAGGGATTCAAATATATGGTAATAGAAAAAGAAATGACTCTGAGTGGTGAGAACACTATGTAACACGTAGACAATAAAGTACTGCATACCTGAAACCTATGTAATTTTACTAACCAATGTCACTTTAATAAATTTAATTAGAGAAAAGGCAAGAAAGAAAGAATAACAAAGCAAAGATTAAGTAAAAAATAAAACAAATGATAAAATTATAGTTACATTTAAACAATAATAGGTTAATAGTTAAATTAAAAGACAAATATTTTCAAGGTAGATTTAAAAAATAAAAGGACAGCTTTGTGTTCCATATATGAGTGAAGTCAAAGCTGAAAGCAACAAAGAAACAAAAATGTATGGACACAATTAATAGTTTAGTGGTTGATGGTTATCTGAAGGGATGGGAAGTGGGGAAGGGACAGGGTCTCAGTTATATGGTGATGAAAGGAGAACTGACTCTGGGTGATGAACACATAACACAACACATAGATGATGTATTGTAGAATGGCACACCTGGAACCTATGTAATTTTTACTAACCAATGTCACTCCAATAAATTAAACAATAAAAAATTACATATATTGACTACACTTTAATTGAAAACAAAGTTTTCAAAAATCAATATTTTTCTTTGTAAGCTTCCAGAAAACCTGCAACATTTGAAAGAATTACATTTCATTATTTCTTTTAAAAACAAAATGGGATGGTCTTTCTGAACCTAGTATAAGAGCACGTAGATATTAGTACTGTTTAACTTTCTATATGTTCTTTTAACTTTATGAGTTTATTATTAGACATGAAGTATTATCATGTTTAAATGTCAGTTATGGATAATAGGAAAGAAAAACATAATGGGAGAAAGAAAGATGGCAGATTATGTTTACTTCTTGCCTGCAGCCTCTATGTATTACATCAAAGTTGCAGATAGATTTTAGAAAAGTCAACCTTGGGAATCATTAGAGAACTAGCTAAACATACTCATTACACCTAAGGACATAAAGAAAATGCCACATGGAGGAAGAGCAAAGGATGCAAAACAAGCTGACTCCAAACCCATGGATAGTGAGTGAACTCTAGAAGGGACACCTCAGGGGCAGAATTTCCCAAAGAAGAGGAAGGGGTTCCAGCCCCACACCAGGCTTTCCAGCCTGAGAAACCTGTGCTAAGGAGAAAAGGTCCCATTACATCTGGCAGCGAAAGTCCGCAAGAATTCTATTAGTTCATCCCAGTGAGACAGAAAATGCCTGTAAATCCAGATGCCCCACTAATAGGCTCACATACAGACCCAATCACTTCCTAACATTGACCTGGTATCCAGTGGAGGGACAACTCTGGAGGCACTAGAGACTTATGGGAAAAATTGAGCTTTAGGGTTTTGAGGTAAGGGCTGGAGGGACCCATTTTCCCTGCATGGCATCTGCCACACATGTAGCCAACAAAATAATGTAATTTTTTTATTTTAAATTCTCCCTAAAAGGGCCAAATTTGAGATAGCACTGATCTAATGAAATTTGCATATGTGCACCAATTTGGTAATGCATTGGGACATGGTTTCTAACCTTTTTCCACTTATGTACCCCTTTCAAACCTATTTCTATAAATTGTACCCCTTGTTTTTAAAACAGCTGTTTTTAAATACTGATGCTTTTGTTCAGTGCCTACCTTAATGTAAAATAGTGGAAATTAGGTAATAAGTTAAGAAAGAAAATTACTACACTAAAAATACAAACCATACATTTAATTTTATAATATTCATAAAATAATTAAATATTGACAATGATGATCAAATATTTAAATATTACAGGTGTAATGGCTACTCTTCAGCACTGTCAGTGCTGCTGCCTGGATTTGATTCCCAGTCAGGGAACTACCCACATAAAAATAAAATTAAATATTACATTTAAAAACCTACTTAAAAATAATCATGATTAAAGACAATGCACTTACTATTATTCAGTAAATAAGTAAACTGATCAAACATTCTGGCTATGGAGGCACTTATATGTTTGGGAATGTTCTAGAAACATGGCAAATGAGTTGTTTTGAAACTGCATAATGATTGGTAAAAAAGAGGTTTGAGGAAAAGATTCATAGCCATGCCCTCACCAGTCATCATTTGCTAATGTGACCTAATTTTGAAGTGTCTTCATTAAGGTTAATTCAAACTTAACATTTATTTTTCCATAACTAATATTTTGCACTTTTATTTTACTGATTTTTCTGCCATTATTGATTATTTTTCATGTACCACTGAACAGCCCAGCACATACCACTGTGGTTCCTGATGCACTGAGACCCAACCCCACACCCCTAACAGTATATCTCCCAGGGTTCTCTAGGTCAGAGATGCCCAACCTCTGGGGCCATGAACTAGTAGTATTGGTCTGTGCCCTTTTAGGAAACAGGCCACACAGCAGGAGGTGAGTGGCAGACAAGCCAGTGAAGCTTCATCTCTATTTATAGCCATTCCCTATTGCTTGCATTACCACTTGAGCTTCATCTCCTCTCAGATCAGTGGCTGCATTAGATTCTCATAGGAATGCAAAACCTATTGTGAACTGCAAATGTGAGGGTTCTAGGTTGTGTGCTCTTCATGAAAATCTAATGCCTGATGATTTGAGGTGGTGATGCTAGCACTGGTGCATAGCTGCAAATAAAAGATTAAATTAGCAGAGACATTTGACTGCAATGAGACCATAATAAATTAATTGCTTGCAGACACATATCAAAACCCTATCAGTGAGTGGCAAGTGAGAAGCTGCATCTGATATCAGGCTTTATAATGGCAAGTGAGCTGCTGTACTTCAATTGTACAGCTACATCTGGTAGCAGGCTTAAAGTTAGAATCCAACACTTATTTTAGTCTGTTCATGACCCACTCATTATTTTATTTACCACTTTCATTCACTACTACTTCCCATACCATGAACTTGTCCCAGTCAGAGTTTGGTAAGCTCACAAGCTAACCCTAGGCAAAATGAGTAAAAATAAATGTCACTGAAGAGCTTCTTTGAAAAAACAGAAAGACCCAATGATGAGACAGCAGAAGTCTCTAAGACTGCCAACAAAAAGAAAGCTACATATAAAATAAAATACCAAGAGTCCTACTTAAATTATGGGTTCATTGCAAGAGCTGATTAACATTCTCCAAGCCTACTTTGTATACTATGTGGCAACTGGCTATCCAAGAAAGCCATGAAACCTTCAAAACTGCTTGGAGACCAAGTACCCTGCATTTAAAGACAAACCTGTAGAGTTTTTCAAAAGAAAATAATTGTGAACACAAAGAACAGATGCAACTACTAAACGCCACAATTTTATCAAATGTATCTGCACTGAGAGCATCATTTTTAGTGGCTAACAACATTGCTAAAGTTAAGATGCCCTTTACTGTTGGTGAAGAGTTGATCCTATCTGCTTCTAAGGACATTTGTCATGAATTTCTAGGATAAGTTGCAGTTCAAAAGATGGCACTTGTTCCTTTTTCAACTAGCACCATAACTAAATGAATTGGTAAAATAGTGGAGGATATTGAGGCACAATTGTTAGAGGATTAATGAGTCACCATCATATGCAATCCAGGTTGACAAGTCTAACAATGTTTACAACAAGGCAACAATGTTTGTTTTTCTGTGATATATTTTTCAGGAGGATGTGCATGAGGATATGATAAGTGTGCTTTTGTTGTGAACCAACACTACAGCTGCAGAACTATTCAAGGCTTTAAATGATTTTGTTCCAGGGAAACTGAATTGGTCATTTTGTGTCCGTATATGCAAGGATGAAGTAGCTGCCATGACTGGATGGCTTTCAGTTTTACTACTCAGTCAAAGAGCTCACTCCTGAATGTGAGTCTACACACTGTATCATCAATAGAGAAATGCTGGCTAACTGAAAAATGTCACCTGAACTTAACAACATTTTGTAAGATGTGATTAAAATTATCAACCACATTAAAGTATGTGCCCTTAACTCATGTCTGTTCATGCAGCTCCATGAGAAGAAGGACACAGAGTACACATTTCTTTTCTTAGTCACAGAAGTAAAATGGCCTTCTAAAGGTAGACCATTGGCCAGAGATTTTTGATTTATGAGAGCCACTCCAGAGATTTCTTTTAGAAAAACAGTCAGTGCAGGCAATTCATTTCAGTGGCACAGAATGGGTTGCAGAACTTGCTTAATATGACATATTTAACCTGCTCGATGAACTCAATCAGTCACTTCAGAGGCAAATGAAAACTGTATTCAAATCAGTGGATAAAGTAGCTGCATTCAAAGCCAAAATGGAATTATGAGGGTGATGAATGAACATTGAGGATTTTGACATGTTTCAAACATTAGCAGAGATTCTGAAAGTAAGTGAGCCAGGGCCATCTTTCTTCCATGTATCTCAGCTTTCAAGAGTTTGAGCATTTCTTACCAAACACAATCTACCCCTGAAGTGGAAAGGAATGAATCCATGACTCATTTGTGAGGAAGCCAGGTGAATTGACTTCATCTGTGCTAGAAGAGAGTCAACTTCTAGAGATGACAAATGACAGTGGCTTTTAAAGTACGTTTGAGACAATTTCAAATCTCTATACATTCTTGGTTAAAGTAAAAGTGGAATATCCTGAAATTGCCACAAAAGCTCTGAAAAGCCTACTTCCATTTCCAAGCTCCTATCTTTGTGAAGCAGGGTTTTCTGCAGTGACAGCAACCAAAATGAGAGTAGCCTGGACATAAGCAACACACTTTGGGTGCCACTGTTTTTCATCAGCCCCAGATGGAACCATCTAGCTGCAAAAAATAAGATCAGGGCTCGCATTGATTCTGCATAATGGTGAGTTGTATAATTATTTCATTATATATCACAATTAAATAATAATAAAAATAAAGTGCACAATAAATGTAATGTGCTTGGATCATATTGATACCATATTCCACTACCCCAATTTGTGGAAAAATTGTCTTCCATGAAACTAGTCCCTGGTTGAAGATTGCCATTCTAGGCTGCTGAGCATTCAGCCCCACCCAATAAGCTATGGAAAATGGTCTTGAAGACTTTTGTAGGAGTTGCAGCTTGCTGAGGCCCAGAAAATATTTGATGGTGCACAGCCACCATACCATACTCTTCAGCACTCCAGAACAGGTAATAAACTCCTACAGGCCAGTGGCAAAAGACCACAGATACCTCAGGAAATTTTTGCACAGTGCATACAGGCCCCTGGAGCTTTGTTTGACCCGACTGAAGATTTTTCCTACTTATCCATAGTCATTCTGAGTGGCTGAGCAATCTCAGATCCACCCTACCAGCAAGGGAAGACTCAAACTTTTACAGGAGCAGCTGTCTGTGGCTGCCCAGGGTACTTTTGGTATTTCTCTGCCACTCACCCCTGGGCAGCTAATCTTCCCACGGCCTAATGCTAGTATGAGTCAAACTTGGTTAACAGGCAAGAACACGCCCACACTCCTCTAGGTTCATCAAAAACATATATAGCTTTGTGGATTCTACCAGGTAGCCCTGGGCCCATCACAGGGAAGGCTGAAACTGCACAGCATAGGAGCTCCTCTCAAGAGACACCAAAAAAGCAGAAGATTTCAGAGCTCTCAGGGAGTTTTTTCAAAGTGCACACAGGCTCACTGAAGCTTTATCATGCCTACTTGAATGCACTCCAGGAATACTTAAATAGTACACACAGGCCTGGCTCTAAAACAATAACCAATACTGCATTGATTTTGTAAAAAAAACACCATCCACACTTGGTGGCTCCCTAGAGTTCTGTCATGCCCACCTAGGGCTGCATTGCTGGAAAAACTTATGATGGCTGAGTGATTGACCCTACCCTACTAGTGAGAAAATAATTTCTTGCATACTTTGGCAGGACTGGCTGATCACAGCTGCCTGGGAAGCTTTGCATGCCACCCTGCAGCTCTCATGGGCAGATTACAGTGCACTACTAGTGGCAAACCATGGACTTCTCAGGAAGTTTTTGCAAATCTTGGCAACAGAGGGCTGGCTATGCACTATGAGCTGAGGAAGATTTTAACAACAGTGGACACTTCTGTGGCCCACTGAACTTTGGATGGAGAGCAGTGAGCGAAAATCTGTGCCACAGTCTCCCTTGAGCAGCTCTGGGTAATTTGTGAGAGTGGTACAAGCTACATTGTTTCCAGTGCTTCTCACAAAGTTATCACACACAAGGCACAGTCCCAAGGCAAGAGGAGGCTTCCTGAGGTTTTCTTAGGGCATTTTACGATGTTGTGACAACCTAAACATTGGCTCAAAAACTGAACCTGCATTAAATCTATAAAACCCACCAGCTACACTGTATCTTTTTGAGACCCCACCCCTCCCAGCTAAGGCTACATCATTGATGGCACTCTCAATATTGGGTCATCAAGACTGGCCCGTGCACCTAAAAAAGTTCTTTTAATTGTTGAACCTCTGGAAGGAGACAATAGGTCCAAGAGGGCCTGAGCCTATTGCTAATCTTCCCACGGCCTAATGCTGGTATGAGTCAAACTTGGTTAACAGGCAAGAACACACCCACACTCCTCTAGGTTCAGCAAAAACATATATAGCTTTGTGGATTCTACCAGGTAGCCCTGGGACCATCACAGGGAAGGCTGAAACTGCACAGCACAGAAGCTCCTCTCAAGAGACATCAAAAACACATGAAAATAAACAAATCCAGAAGCTTACCTCAAACCACACTGGAGCACTACCAGGTTAGCCCCATGAGTGGTACACCCAAATGGTGTCCTCAACAGGCATAAAAGGCCATGAAAACAAACTTTGTGGGCAGAGCTAATCTACACAGTCATCCTGGAAGTCAGTACCACCACTGACATGCCAAAAGCAATCAAGGCTCAACTACAACTGAAGAACACATACAACACACTCAAGGGACACTCTTAGATCATGTGCACAGAATATCTAAGAAATTGAGCCATTGGATTACACAGGACCCATACTACATATGGCCACCAAACAAAGACTTAGAGACATAAGAGATCTACCTACTATATACAAGCTCAACAATTAATTTTGCAAAATCATCCTAGAATAAGTGCTACATACCTCACTGCTGAATATCACTATGGTCTCTTTCTAAGCACTCCCTTTGGGAAGTTATGCACTGATGTCAGTACCTAGTCCACCCTTCAAAGTATTTTGGAACTCTTTTTTCTGGAACAGTCATCAGAGCTATAGTCATAACCAAAATATTGACAAGGCTACAACAACTACTGAGTTGTTTGTACAGTGTTGCCAATGTAAGTGCATGTTGGCAAGTTCATGAACTTAATTATCAGATTTGGGGTGGGACAACAGTCCTGATGGCCATTCCAAAAAAAAGTTCCAAAATTGCTTTGGAGGGTAGACTAGGCATTGGCATCAGGGCATAGCTTTCGAAGAAGAGTACTTTGAAGGTGACCATAGTGATATTTAGCAATGAGTTATGTAGCACATTTTCTAGGATGAGTTTGCAAAATTAATTGTCCAACTTCATAGAAGCAAACACAGAAAGGTAGTCAAAATAAGGAAACAGAAAAATATGTCTCAAATAAGAATAAGAGAAACCTCCAGAGATAGAGGTAAATGAAAAAGAGGCAATCAACATACTAAATAAGAACTTTAAAATTAAGGTTATAAGAATGCTTAAGAAACTAAGTAAAAATGTCAACAAAAAGCAAGCATAAAGAAGGACACAGAAACATAAAAATCAACAAGTCAGAAATAAATAATAAAATAACTGAAATGAATACTACACTAGAAGGTATCAACAACAAGCTAGATGAAGCAGAAAATCAAATCAGTGATCTGGAAAACAATGAAGCAGAAAACACCCAATTGAAAGTGTAGTAAGAAAAAGAAAAGAATTTTAAAAAATGAGGATAATCTGAGAGATCTCTAGAACAATACCAAGTGTAGCAATGTTCATATCATTGTAGAACCAGAAAAATAAGAGTAAGCGCAAGGGGTAGAGAACCTATTTGAACAAATAATGACTGAAAACTTTTCTATCCTAATGAAGGAAACAGACACAAAAGCTCAGAAAGCATGCAGAGTTACAATCAAGATGAACCTAAACAGGTCCATACCAAGACATATGATTAAAATGGCAAAGGTTAGACAGAAAGAGAATTCTTAAAGAAGCAAGAGAAAGACATATAGTTACCCACAAGAGAGCTTCCATTACTATGCTAGCAAATTTTTCAACAGACACTTTGAAGTGAAGATAAGAGTGGAAGCAAACATTCAAAGTAATAAAAAAACAAGGGCCTATAATCAAAACTACTCTACCCAACAAGGCTATCACTTTAAATTGAAGAAGAAACAAGATATCTCAGACAAGAAAAAGCTAAAGAAATTTACTACCACCAGGCCAGTGTTATGAGAAATGTTAAAATAAATAAATAAATAAATGAGAAACTCCTTTGAGCAGAAGAAAAGAGAAAACAAGCAAACAGAAAAAGATCAATAACAAATAATAACATGGAAATTACTATAAACCAATAATCATTTTAAAAGTAAATAGAGTAAATACTTCAATCAAAACACATAGGGTAGCTGAATGAATAAGAAAACAAAACCTAGGCGTCTGCTGTCTACACAAACTCAACTCAGATGAAAAGAAACACATAGACAAAAAGCAAATGGGTGGAAAAGAATATTTCATGCAAATGAAAACAAGAGAAAAGCTGGGTTAGCAATACATATATCAGACAAGATAGACTTTAAAATTAAGACTATAACAGGAGACAAAGAAGGACATTACATAATTATAAAGGGATTAATCTAACAAGAGGACATCACTCTAATAAACAATTATGCAGCAAACATAGAAACTCCTAAAAATAAAATAAAATAAAATTTTTGAATAAAAAAGGGATATTGGGATGAAAAAAGACAGAACAGGCTATGTAACACTCCATAATCATGAAAAAGTGAGATTATAACAAAAGTTTTATTACTTGAGCATATTGAACTAAAGATTATTCTTCAGTGATAGAACTCATACAAAAATTTAGGTAGACATACAGGGAAACTGTATTTCATCATGATCATGCTATGACTATTTCTCTGATAAAGTAATCTTATGCAGCAAATTTCAGTCTTTCAGAACTTTATCATAAAACTTCTCACACTTTATGACACAATTGCATTTTACAACTAACATAGCCCTCGTTGTCTCAACACTTAGTCTAAATTTCTCCTTTGACCAAATATCGTTCATGACAGAAACTATTTTTTTGAAAGGTGCTCAACTTCCTGGAAGACAAAGAAAAAACCCTACAACATTACAAAAGTAAAAAAAAAAAATACATAAAGCAAATATTGACTCACATAAAGGCAGAGATCAATAGTAACACAATCGTAGTAGGAAATTTCAACATCTCACTGATAAAAGTGCACATAGGTTCCAGGCAGAAAATCAACACTAAAACTGTGGCCTTAAATGACACACTAGGCCAGATAAATTTTATTGATATTTTTAGAGCAGTTCATCCCAAACCCGCAAAGTATACATTTTTTTCACATGCACATGGAACATTTTCCAAAATATACCACTTGTTAGGCCTCAAAACAAGGCTTAATAATTTTTTTTAAATTGAAGTGATATCAACCATCTTCTCTGACCACAATAATATGAAACAAAAAATTAATTACAAGAAAAAAACCTGAAAAACACACAAACACAAGGAGGCACTAAACAATGAATGGCTCAACAAGAAGATCAAGGAAGAAATCAAAAGTTACTTTGAGAAAAACAAAAATAAAAACACAACAACCCAAAATCTATTACAGGACACAGCAAAAACATTCTTAAGAGGAAAATTCATAGCAACGTAGGCCTAACTAAAGAAACAAGAAGACTCTCAATTAAATAGTTTAAACTTACACCTAAAAAACTGAGGGAAATAAAAACAGCAAACAAAGCCTAAAATGAGTACCAAGAAACTAATAAATAATGAACAAAATAGAGATTAAAAAACAATACAAAAAATTAATGAAGCCAAGAGCTGAATTTTTAAAAAGATAAAATTGACAAACTTTAACCAGACTCTTCAGGGACAAAAGAGAGAGGACTCAAATAAATGAAATCAGAAATGAAAGAGAACTGACAACAGACACCATAGAAATACACACACACACACACACACACACACACACACACACACACACACATATGTATGTATTTCTTATACACACACATACATATATGAAAATACTACAAGTAACTATAGGCCAACAAATTGGACAATTTGGAAGAATTGGATAAATTTCTAGAAACATACAAGCTTCCAAGGCTGAATCAAGGAGAAACAGAAAGTCTAAACAGACCAATTACAAACAAAATATTGAATCAGTGACCAAGCTTCCAACATTCAAGAGTCCTGGACCAGATGGCTTCACAGGTGAATTTTACTGAACATTTCAAAGATAATTAAGACCTATTCTCCTCAAAAAATTTCAAAAAGTCCAAGAAGTGGGAAGACCCCCAAACTCATTTTATGAGGCCACCATTACCCTGATTCCAAAACCAGACAAAGACACTACAAAAGAAAAAAAACTATACGTTATTATCCCTAATAAAATGATATAAAAATTCTCAACAAAATATTAGCGAATAGAGTTCACTAATATATAAAAAAAATTATACACCACCATCAAGTGTGATTTATTCCTGTGATGCAAGGTTGGTTTAATAAATGTAAATCAATTAATTTGATACACCACATAAATAAAATGAAAAATAAAAATTATATAATCTAACCAATAAATGTAGAAAAAGCATTTGACAAAATCCAGCAGCTATTCATAATATAAAATCTCAGGAAAGTTTCCACTTTGGTAATAGAAGGAACATATTTCAATATAACAAAGGATATATTATAAACCCATAGGTAACATCATACTCAATGGGGAAAAACTAAAAGCATTCTCCTTAAGATTAGGAACAAGACAAGGATGATCACTGTCACTACAATAATTCAACATAGTACTGGAAGTTCTATTCACAGCAATCAGGAAAAAAAAAGAAATAAAAGGCATTCAAGCAGGAGAAGAAGTAAAATTGTCATTATTTGCATATGACATGATACTATATATAGAATATCCTAAAGATTCCCAGAAAATTTTAGAATTGATAAATGAATTTAGTAATGTAACAGGATACAAAATTAATATGCAGAAATCAATTGCATTCTTATACACCAACAATGAAATAGAAGAAAAAGAAATTAATAAAACAATTCTATTTATAATTTCATTTTAAAAAACTAGGAATAAATTTAACCAATGAAGTAAAATACCTATACTCAGAAAATTATAAGACACTGAAGAGAGTAATTAAAAAAGATACAAATAAATGAAAACATATATCATGCTCATGGATAGAAAGAATTAATATAGTAAATATGTATGTACTACTAAAAGCAATTCATAGATTTAATACAATTCCTATTAAAATACCAATGGCATTTTTTACTGAACTAGAATAACTAATTCTAAAATTTATATGAAACAATAAAAGACCTAGAATAGCCATGGCAATCCTGAGACAGGAGAACAAAGTTGGAGGAATCATGCTACCAGATACCAAATTATACACAAGATACAAAACAGCATGGTATCAGCATAAAAACAGACACATAGATCAATGAAACCAAATAGAGAGCCCAGAAATAAATTTATGTCTATGTGGCCAACATATGACAAAGGAAGCAAGAATTTACATTAGGGTAAGATTGTCTATTTAATAAATGGTGCTGGAAAAACTGGACAGATACATGCAAAAAATAAAATTGGACTACCTTCTTACACCATATACAATAATAAACAAAATGGATTAAAACTTAAATATATAGATGACTGGATAAAAAAGCTGTGGTACATATACACAATGGAATATTACTCAGCTATAAGAAAAGATGAAATATTGCCATTTGCAACAAAATAGCTGGACCTGGAGATCATCATGCTAAGTGAAATAAGCCAGACAGAAAAAACAAAGAACTGTATGACTTCACTCATATGCGGAATATAAAACTGAAAGCAAAGAAAAAAAGAAATGAACAAACAAATAACCCATGGACACAATCAATAATTTGGTGTTTATTTGGGGACGAGTGGGTTAGGGAGGGGAGAAAGGGGAGGGGGTGGGAAAGAAGTGGGGGAAGCTAAATATAAGGTGATGGAAAGAGAAGTCACATTAGGTGGTGAACTTATTATACAACAAGTTGACAATGCACTGTACAATTGTATGCCTGAAACCTATGTAATCCTTGCTAACAGATGTCACCTCAATAAGTCTAACAATAAAAATGAATTAAAAAAAAAAGATCTGAAGCCATAAAACTTCTGGAACAAAATATGGAAGTAACCTCTCAAATATTACCTTTAGTAGTATTTTTAATGATAGGTCTCCTTGGTAAAGGGAAACAAAGGAAAACATAATGTTGTTAATTAAACTACAAATTTCTAAAAGATTTAAGGCTAGTTTTTATAGCTATACTCTAGAGCATTTCTGGAACATAGAAATAGCTCAACAGAGATTTATCAAATGAATAATACATTTTTTTTTTAAAAAAAGCCAATTGGCACTAACCTAGAATTTATTTCTTAATAACTTCAAAATTGCTTGCATATTTACTTCCCTATTTGATTCTCTCATCATATTAACAAAGCAATGTGTATATTGTTATTTCCATTTTAGAAATGATAAAAATGGTACTTTATTCATCCAACACATAGTTATTTATTGTCTATGTTCCACGCACTGGCTCCCAAATTTACACCCATATTAAATAGCTCAATGTAATCTTTCATTTCCATTTTGCCATGCTGTTGCCCTTTTTATCCTTTATAAAACCATTTTTTTTCACTAGGCATTGTGCTAATTTGAAAGGTTTTTCATGTTTCTAATAGGGTCTTATTCAGCTCTGTAATCCATGGGTAGGCTGACCAGATGTACCATTTTAAACAGGAAAGAAAACAACAGTACTGTCTCATTTAAAATACAACATATGGTCAGCCTAGTCTCACGGGGCTAAATTCAAGGTGTCAGTAGGCTAACCACACATACTGTTTGAAATAGGAAAGTACTGTTGCTTTCTGTCTTGTTTAAAATGATACATCTTGTCAGCTTATTTATGGGCCCAATATAATGTCACACACATAAAGGTGTTTAAATTTTTTTCTGAATGAATGCTAACATGAATGGGTTTTTTGTTTGTTTTTAAATTTACCTTCTTTTACCAAGGTTATGGCTAAATAATTATGTCAGTGGTAGCTCAATAAAGTCCTACTATTTAAAATGAGGATGGATGACCTACAAAGAAGTCTCATTTGTCCTGTGATTCTGACATTAAAATTTAAGTGTTTATTAAACATATTTCTAATCAAGGGGACATGTGACCAGCATTTTATAATTGTTCTAGTTTATGAACTTGAAAATGCATTTTCTTTCCTTGGGCCTCAGGTTTTCTATAAATAAAATAAAGAGGTTGAATGAGAATGATCTCTAAGGGTTTTTTCATCTCTGAGAATCTAGCATGTTATAAATCTATAGATTTTGTGTGTCATTAGTAAAAATCATGTTCATGAATGGTAAAACGTTGGTATCTATAAAGTCACTTAAATAAAACTTTGGAATAATGAACATGATTTATTGTAGAATAAACTAATTTTGAAATAAAAAATTCTTACAGTTTCTTTCATGTCTTTCTATTATAGCACTGCTTTTGGTAATGAATCTACAAAGATATGGTAACTCAATCACAAACAATTCTAACTGTTAAAGAACTCTCATAATTTTAATATCACTATGGCAAAAGCCAGATATATTATTTCAAAACATAATGGAATAACTGAGAAGAAATCTCTTTAGAAAGCCATAACATTAGTAATTCAGGGTGTTTGCAAAGGTGAAATATAATAGTAAAAATATAATAGCTCTTTGTTTCACTGAATTTATTCTCAAATTTTCCCCCCAAAATTCTGAGTGGTGGCAAATAGGCCTATCTTAAAAAAATAAACAGAAAATAGACTTATGAGTATCCTATTCATCACTACCTGGCAACTATAATAAGCTTCCTGTGAAAAAAAAATAAATGGTTGCCTAGTGATTCAGATCAGTTAATATCTACAATCAATCTAGTAAGATTTCTGTGTTCTACTTTTTAAAGTTATGTCATGTCTTCTCAACCCTGATCAATAAGGACCTTTGCAGTCTTAAAGTACTGTGCTGGACCTATTCCTGACTCCATCTGCTGGGAGACCAATAACATTTGAATATAATTATTGCAAGGTGACTTAAGCTGTGAATAAAAATGTGTATTTTATAGCAAACAAGAAGCAAATATTTCAGTTTGCCTTTCTCTGGTCTAGTTTGAATAGTGCACCATTTTTAAGATCTGCAAAAGCACTGAGAGTCCTGACTCTTAGGCAGTTAATTCTCTGGGACAGCCTTGGGAAATTCCTCACGTACCTATCTTTGCAGGAGAGGCCAACAAAGTTTGGAGTGTGAACTCAAAAAAGACCTGCACATGCTGGTAATCCAGGGAAAAGAGGAGTATATGAGCAGACACCATTAAGCCATTATATACTGTGTTTATTCAGGTCTCCAGCTGCTACTGTTGGTTCTCAGGTCCTGGTAGTGTTGCATGCTAACCCTAGTGGTTCCTGGAAGTTTGGATAAAAGTTCCCTCAAACACCAGTGAAAAAAGAAGTACCAACCCATTAGCTATCACCAGCTCATCCAGCTGTGCTTACTAAAGTACTTAATCTCCTCCCCATTTGTATCTGCACATACATGCAATTTGCTGTTTCTGACCCATTAGATCTGCTGGCTAGCACTTAATGGGTCTGTGAGAACTTCAAAAGCTCCCTGGAGTTCCTGAATAGAAATGATGGGCTGTTATGCCTTGGAATGAGATTAGAGCCCAGAGTCAGTAAGGAGAGGAAGCTGGGACAAATTTATTGATGAAGACAGGAGAAGATTTTATCTCTAGTTTTAATTCTTAAAGAATGAAATACACTGGCAACTGAATTCTGGCCACTTAGTAATCTAATCTTTCACTACAGGACTACTCCATTCCAGGTGGATATGGAAAACTATTCAAAAAAGATTCCTAAATCTCCAAAGACTATCAAGGTCTCTGAATATAAGAATTCTAAGATGCCAATTTCAAGCTGCCTTTAGGAGGAAAACCTAAACATAGAGCTCCTTGTTTTCACAGGGAAAGGGGGATGAGTTGACACACTTAAATCAACTGATCCTGAAAACTCCAGAGGAAAATCTTTTTCTTTATTCTGAATAAGTATCCTAGTAGTTAAGAGCATGTTACTGGTAATATTTTTACCAAAATTTCTATTTTCCCTGTGCTATCTTTTGATAGAGCTTCTAAACAAGGGCTAGGGCCTTCTACTCCCACTTCCAACCAAAAATTATGCCTGTTTTATTTATTATTCAAATTACTCAGTTCTCACCATTACTAACATGTACTGGTTGCTAATAAGCTCATAAATTTACATAAATATAAATGATATTTTTATTTTTGTTATCCTAAAATTAGGCATGAAATAAAGCCTACTTTCTTCTTTTCCACTACTATCCTTGTCAAAATTTATAGAGTACATCTTGGTATATAAATTACCAAATTGAATAACATCAAACATTTGATATTTTATGTGTGGCAATCAGGAAAAATGCAATTAAAGTAAGATGCATTGTATTACTACATTCAAAGAGAAAATAGAGCCAATTATCTAATAAAGAAAAGACTTTATGTGATTTCTTACTCTGAATTTTCAATTATAAGCATTCATATCCAATAAACATCCACATCATACTGTCCATAGACTTAAAATATTATGTATGTGTGTGTATACCATTTTTGTCAAAATGCCATGGGATGTACGTATTATACAAACACACAATGTATATATAACATATATCCCATTTCATGTTAACAAAGATGGTAAATTTTCTCTGACTATGGCTACATTTCAAAACTACATTTTTGAATTTGTTCTGTATTATTATAAAATCTATTACTATTATCACTTCTTCACAAATATTTTGTATTTTAAGCTTCTAAAATTAAGTACAGAAGAATAGATCACCATTTTCTCAGGGTAAAAATATTAACTATAACAATGCTTGCAATATGCACTCAATAAAACATTAATGGGTTGGTGATTAACATATTTTAAAATAATATACACTTGAAGCATTATGGTAAGTATAAATATTTGTAATACCATGAAAATTTATTTTTGTCTTGTTTTCTGTGTGTCAGGATACTGCAATGTTACCCAGTAAAAGTGAAAAAAATTATTTTCCTGATCATTTCTTATTTTGAATAATAATCATCATTATCTCTCTGATAGAAGACAAAACAATATACACTCAGAGAGAGAAGGGAAAAAGGAGGAAGAGAAGGAGAGAGGGAAGAAAGGAGGGAAGGGGAGTTCCCTGATGGTGTAGTGGCTTGAGGCT
>PVJL010009626.1:36798-55658 GCA_004026885.1 Lyroderma lyra
AAAAAAAAAAAAAAAAAAAAAAAAAAAAAAAAAAAAAAAAAAAAAAAAAAAAAAAAAAAAAAAAAAAAAAAAAAAAAAAAAAAAAAAAAAAAAAAAAAAAAAAAAAAAAAAAAAAAAAAAAAAAAAGAAAGGAGGGAAGGAGGAAGAAAAAAAGAAGAAAATAAAAAAAGAAATAAGTACTTCACAAAACAGGATGCCTGAGTGTTAACATCATGTTTGACTATTCACAGAAAACATGGGTAATTAAAATATGGAAGCCCTAGGCTATTAGATGAATCGATGACCCATTTTTTGCCTTAGTTGCCTAAACAACATCTAACCTAACAACTAATGATAAATTAATTAACCATTTTTTCAACAACAAAAAATTTAGAGACCGTCTCACCAATGTATATCCTTTTGACATACAATAAAAAGTCCTTTAGAAAAGTCTAATTTCAAAAGAGTGAGACATGAATAAAATATTTGAAAATTTAAAACTTAATGTTTTCTAAACCTCTTCATTTGTAATTTTATTTATCATCCTGTACTTAACATTTAGCTAATTTATCACTAACCACTATTATCAGCAATTATTTTCCAGATATCCATTAGACAGAATTCTGGAGTAATTAATTGCATTGTACATGGAATATTCAATATTTGTGTATTTGATTATCGAGGTCTAGCATTTGAGTCACATAATGTTATTTTAGGATTTACAGAAGGTCACCCATGGAAAAAAATACCTCTTTATTTTTCCACTTTTTTATTGATATATAATTTATAGATGATAAAATGTGTAGCTTGTAAGTGTTCAACTTGATGAGTTGTGACAATTTATATACACCTTTGTAACTATCAGCTAACAAAACATGTAAAACTTTTTTTAATGTTATTTTTTAGTCTCTTTACCCTAACACACAACCATTATTTTGATTTTTTTCCAATATAGATTAGTTTTTGCCTGTTCTTTAACTTCATATAAGTTTAATCATACAGTATGTACATTTTTGTGTCTGGCTTTCTTTGATCAGCATAATATATATAGAAACTATTAATGTTGTTACATAGATCAGTAGTTAATTTTTGTCAGTCCCTGAAAGTTAGTTTTTATTTTAAAGAATAATTGACAAATATATCTACCTATATTCACTATAACTATATTTATTCAAAGTGTACATTGTGATGATTTCATATACATATACATTGTAGAATTACTAACAAGATCAAGATAACTAACACATCCATCCCTTCACATAGTTAACATAGCTAACTCTTTTTTGGGTGTGGTGAGAATACATATCTACTCTCAACAACTTCAAAATATGCAATACTGTATTATTAACTATAGTCAACACGTTGTGCAGTAGATCCTCCCAGCTTATTCTTACCATTGAAAATGTAAGAATCTACATCCTTTTATCTACATCCCCTCATGTTTCCCTCCTCCATCTTCTGGCAATCATTAATCTATTCTCTGTTTCTATGAAATTGGCTTTTTTTTTTTTACATTCCACATATAAATGATACTAAACAGTATTTGTCTTAATCTGTTTAGTTTATTTCATTTAATATAATACCTACCAGGTTCATCCATGTTGTTACAAATGTCAGGATTTCTTTTTTTATGGCTGAATAATACTCTTCTTCTCTCTCTCTCTCTCTCTCTCTCTCTCTCTCTCTCTCTCTCACTCTTTGTGTGTGTGTGTGTGTGTGTATGTGTGTGTGTGTGTGTATGTGAGTGATTACATCTTATTAATTCATTGATCAAATGACACTAGGTTGCTTCAAAGTCTTGACTATTGTGAATAATGAATGATGCTGCAATAAACATAGGTGTGCACATATCTCTTCAAGATACTGTTTCCATATTCCTTTGGATATATCTCCAAGAGTAAAACCGCTGGATCATGTGGTAGTTCAATTTTTAACTTTTGAGAAACCTCTGTACAGTTTTCCATAGTGGCTGTGCCAATTTACATTCCTACCAACAGTAAAGTGGGTTTTCTTCTCTCTACCTTTTCCCCAACATTCATTATCTCTTGTCTTTTTTTATAATAGTCATCCTAATCGGTGTGAGGTGATACCTCATTGTAGTTCAGATTTGCATTTTCCTGAGGATTAATGATGTTGAGCACATTTTCATACAGTTATTGGCCATTTGTATGTCTTTCTTGGAAAAATGTCTATTCAAGCCCTTTGCCCATTTTAATTGGATTATTTGTTTTTTTGATATTGAATTGTATGAGTTCTTTTTTTTCTTTTATTTATTTCCCACTCTCTCCTTTCTCACCCCCTCCCCTTTCTCCCATTTCCTCCCCTCTTGTCCCCTAATAAACATGAAACTATTGATTGTGTCCATGGGTTATCGGTTTGTTTGTTTCATTTTTTTTTCTTTGTTGCTTTCAGTTTTATAATCCACAAATGAGTGAAGTCATACAGCATTTTTGTTTTTTTTTCTGTCTGGCTTGTTTCACTTAGCATGATGATCTCCAGGTCCATCCATTTTGTTATAAATAGCAATATTTCATCCTTTCTTATAGCTGAGTAGTATTACATTATGTATATGTACCACAGCTTCTTTATCCAGTCACTTGTCGCAAGAAACTTTGGTTGTTTCCATGTTTTGGCCACTGTGAACAGTGCTGCAATAAACATTGGGAGACACAAGTCTTTGTGGACTAAGGTTTTCAAGATTTTGGGGTAGGCCCCAGAAGGGAAATTGCTGCTTCTTGTGGTAACTCCATTCCCAATTTTCTGAAAAACCTCCACAACATCTTCCACAGTGGTTTTAGCAATTTGCATTCCCACCAGCAGTATGTGAGAATTCCTTTTTCTCCACATCCTCTTCAGCACTTGTTATTCCTTGTCTTGTTGATAACAGCCATTCTAACAGATGTGAGGTGATATCTCATTGTGGCTTTGATTTGGATTTCCCTGATAGCTAATGAGAATGAGCATTTTTTCATATGCCTGTTGGCCATTTGTATTTCTTCAGAGAAGTGGCTGTATAGTTCTTCTGCCTAATTTTAAATTGGGTTGTTTGTTGGTTTCTGTTGTTAAGTCATACTGGTTCTTTAAATATTTTAGATATTAGACCCTTACCTGGTGCATTATTTGCACATATTTTCTCCCATTTATTTGGTTGTCTCTTTGCTTTGTTGATGGTTTCTTTTGCTGTGCAGAAGCTTTTCAGTTTGATATAGTCCCATTTATTTATTCTTGCTTTTACTTCCCTTGCCTTGGAGGTCAGGTTCATGAAGTCTTACTTGAGCCCTAGGTCTATAAGTTTAGTATCGATGTTTTCTTCTATACAGTTTATTGTTGCAGGTCTTATATGAAGGTCTTTAATCCATTTTGAATTAATTTTTGTATATGGGGAGAGTACACAGCTCAGGTTTATTATTTTGCATACATTTTTCCAGTTTTTGCAAAAGGAGCATGTTATCCATTGCATGTTTTTGCTCCTTTATCAAAAATTATTTGTCCATAAATGTGTGAATTTATTTTTGGCTTTTCAGTTCTGTTAAATTGGTCTGCATTTCTGTTTTTCTGCCAAAACCAAGGGGCTTTGACTATTGATGTTTTGTAGTATAAATTAAAGTCAGGGAGTGTAATGCCACCAGACTTATTCTTTTTATGTAATATTGCTTTGGCAATTTGAGGTCTTTTATGGTTCCATATAAATCTGATAATTATTTTATCTATTTCACTGAAGTATGATTGTGGATTTTGATAGGTATTGCAATAAATCTGTAGATTGCTTTGGGCAAAATGGCCATATTAACAATGTTAAGTCTTCCTATCCATGAACAAGTGATATTTTTCCATTTCTTAGTGTTTCCTTCAATTTCTTTCAAAAATGTCTTACAGTTTTCCATGTATAAGTCTGTCACTTTCTTTGTTAAGTTAATCTCTGGGTATTACATTCATTTTGTTGTGATAGCAAAAATAAGGGACTCCCTCATTTCTTTTTCTGAGGATTCATTGTTTGTATATAGGAATGCTCTTGATTTCTGTACATTTATTTTGTATCCTGTGACTTTACTGTATTCATTTATTGTTTCTAAGTTTCCTGGTGGAATCGTTGGAATTTTTTATATAAAGGATCATGTCATCCGCAAATAGTGACAATTTGACCTCTTCTTTCCCAATTTGGATACCTTTGATTCCTTTCTCTTGCCTGATTGCTGTGGCTAGAACTTCCAGTACTATATTAAATAGCAGTGATGGCAGGGGACATCCCCGTCTTGTTCTTGATTTTAGCGGAATAGACTTCAGCTTTTCCCATTCAATATGATGTTAGCTGAGGGTTTGTCACATATGGCCTTTATTATGTTGAGATACTTTCCTTCTATACCTATTTTAGTTGGTGTTTTGATCATAAATGCATGTTGTATCTTGTCAAAAGCTTTTTCTGCATCAATTGATATGACCACATGGTCTTTATCTTTTATTTTGTTTATGTGGTGTATCACATTGATTAATTTTTTGTATGTTGAACCATCCTTGTGCTCCCAGGATGAATCCCACTTGATGATGGTGTATACTCTTTTTGATGCATTGTTGTATTCTACCTGCTAATATTTTGTTCAGGATTTTTGCATCTGTGTTCATCAGAGATATTGGTCTATAGTTTCCTTTTTTGTGTTGTATTTACCAGGCTTTGGTATTAGAGTAATGTTTACCTCATAGAATGAGTTAGGAAATATTGATTCCTCTTCAGGTTTTTGGAAGAGTCTGAGGAGGATAAGCATTAATTCTTCTTTGAATGCTTGATAGAACTCATTGGTGAGACCATCTCGTCCAGGGCTTTTGCCTTTAGAGAGATTATGGATAGTCATTTCAATTTTTTTGCTACTCATTCGTTCATTTAGATTATCCAGTTCTTTTTGGTTCAGACTAGGTAGGCTATTAGTTTTTAGAAACTTGTCCATTTCTTCTATGTTGTTTAGTGGTATAAAGCCCTTCATAATATTTTCTTATAATCCTTTGTATTTTTGTGGTATCAGTGGTAATTTCTCCCCTTTCATTTCTAATTTTGGATAATGGTGTCCCTTCATTTCGTCCTTTGATTAGTCTAGCCAGGGATTTGTTAATTTTGTTGACTTTCTTAAAGAATCATCTCTTTGTAATATTAATTTTTTCTATTGTCCTTCTGTTCTCCCATTGGTTTAGCTCTTTTAATTTTTATTATTTCTTTTCTTCTGCTGACTTTGGGTTTTGTCTGCTCTTGTTTTCTAGTTCTTTCAGATGAAATGGTAATGTGTTTACTTGTGATTTTTCTTTTTTCTTAAGGTAAGCTTGTAGTGATATAAATTTTCCTCTTATTACCACTTTCGCTGTGTCCCAACAATTCTGATATATTTTGTTTTCATTGTCATTAGTTTCTATATATTTTTAATCTCTTCTTTTAGTGATTCTTTTATCCAGTCATTTTTTAATAAGATGTTGTTTAATCTCCATGTATATGTGGGTTTTTTTTCTGCTTTCTTTTTACAGTTGCTTTCCAATTTCAAAGATTTGTGGTCTGAGGATACACCTGGTATGATTTCAATCTTCTTGAATTTGCTAAGGCAACTTTTATATTCCAGCCTATGATCTATCCTTGAGAATGTTCCATGTGCACTGGAAAAGAAGATTTAGTCTCCTTTTGCTGGATGAAGTGTCCTGTAAATGTCAATTGTGTCCAATTGCTGTAATGTGTCATTTAGAACTGATATTTCTTATTTATTTTCTATTTGGATGATCTGTCCATGACTGTTCAAGTGGTGTTTAAGTTTCCCACAATGATTGTACTTTTGTCAGTTTCTTTTTTCAGATCTATTAGTAATTGTTTTGTATATTTTAGTGCTTCTTGGTTGGGAGCATATATATTAATCAGTGCCAAAACTTCTTGTTGTATTTTGACTTTTATTATTATGTAATGTCCACTTTGTCTCTTGTTATCTTTTTTAACCTGAAGTTTATTTCATCGGATATCAGTATAGCAACTCCTGCTTTTCTCTGGTAACCATTTGCTTGGAGTGTTGTCTTCCATCCTTTCATTCTGAGTGTGTGTTTGTCCATATGGCTGAGGTGTGTCTCTTGGAGACACCATATGGATGGGTTCTGTTTATTCATCCAGTCTACTACTGTGTGTGTTTTTATTGGTGAGTTCAGTCAATTAACATTTAGAGCGATGATCAGTATGTGAGGATTTCCTGTGGCTATTACCTTTTTGTTTTTGTTTTATTTTTGTTTCTTTCTTCTTGCTCCAACACTGTTCCATTTTTCCTTATGTTGTGTTTCAGGTAGAAGAACTTTCTTCAGTATTTCTTGGGATGCGGGCCTCCTGTTGGCGAATTTCCTCAGCTTTTATGTATCTGACAATGTCTTTATTTCTCCTTCATATGTGAAAGATAATTTTGCTGGATAATTTATTCTTGGCTGGTAGTTTCTCTCTTTTAAAGTTTGAATATTGGATTCCACACCCTCCTGGCTTGCAGAGTTTCTCCTGAGAAGTCTGATGCCAGCCTGATGGGTTTTCCTCTAAATGTTATAATTCTTTTTTCCCTGGCTGCCTTGAGAATTGTCTATTTGTCTTTAGTTTTTGACATCTTTACTACCATTTGTCTTTGAGAAGATCGACTAGGGTCCAGGTATCTAGGGGACCTGTTTTCTTCTTGAATTTGGAGTTACAGATCTTTCCACAGGTTTGGAAAATTCTCATATACTATTTGTGTGAGTATGTTCTCTGTAAAGTGCTCTGCTCCTTCTTCTAATCCTATTATTCTGATACTGTTTTATCTCATGGAATCAGATAGTTCTTGCAGAGTTCTTTCAATCCTTTTGCTTCTATATTCCCTCTCTTTCTCATTTTGAAATGTTTCCATGTTCTGATCTTCGATATCACTAATTCTTTCTTCCATCTGGTTGGCCCTGTTTCCTATGGCAGTTATTTCATTTCTCACTTCTTTTATTGTATTATTTATCTCTTGCATTTCCATCTCGATCTTCCTTATGTTTTGAATTTCTTTGTTAAATTGTTCCTTTTGTTCATGTATTTCCTTTCTTAGGTCATTCACCTCAGCTATGGTGTTCTGCCCATATGTTTTATTTTTTCTCAGAGCCCTTAGAATGGCTACTTTAAATTCTCTGTTTCTTAGTTCCAAAAATTCTATGTTTCAGTAGCTGTCTTCTGGATAAATTTCATGTTCTTTCTGAGCTTTAGTTTTTAAGGAATTCATACTGTCTGCAGGGTTCTTCCTCTTTGGCATGAGGGTGTTATGTTCACCAGAACCAGGAGCCCAGATTATTACTTTTATGGTGTCTTGCTGTATTGCAGACACTAGGTGGCACTTTTGGCCAAACTTTGAGAGAGAGCGGAATTGTTTAGTTCTTATCTCTGGTCTCCAGCCACGTTTGGAGGCAGAGCATGCCTATCCAGGGTCCCTCAGCTTTTTGCAGTTAGTTGGTTGGGGAGACTGTAGGACAACGGTACTCAATTGTAGGTTGCAACCCCTTTGGAGGTTGAACGACCATTTCACAGGGGTCACCTAAGACCATCAGAAAACACATATTTCCAATGGTCTTAGGAACCAAAACATCGCTTCTTTAGCCATCTCCATGTGAGTCCACCCACATGCAGATATGCCCACATATGAGTACCCAGCATAATTACATCATTGCGCCAACCCCATCACATACAGTCTGTATGAATACAGGTGTAAGTCACAGGGTTGGAGCCATAATGTACTTATGTGGACCAGTCACACATATGTAGAGAACAGCTACTATGTAGAAAGTAGCTGCTGTGTTGAAAGCAACTACTTCATTAAAAACAGCTACCGTGTTGAAAGCAGCAGTATTGGAGGTAAAACAACACTTCATGAAATATAATTACTGGGTAAATGTAAAATCATGTACTGTAAAATCATCAACTACTGCAAAAGAAAAAATCTGTTCCATGGGAACTTAATCTGGATGCTCATTGGTCTTTTCATATTCAGCTTTGGTTGATGTAAATATTGCCCCCTTGTGATAGTAACAGGTATGTAAAAAAAACAACACAGAGAATGGTAAATCATAGGAAAATTTAATGAAGGGTATTGACTGAACTATGCCATGTATCATCTTTTGTATTTTTGAAGCTATTGTTATATATTATTTTCATTAGCAAACCGTCCCATGACAATGTATCATGTAGAGAAGAATGTTAAGAAAAGAAAATATAGTGAGGATTTTTTACAGTATTGTTTTACCTCAATAATTACAGCAGGAATTGAGAGACCGCAATGTGTTATTTGTTGTGAAGTTCTATCAGCCAAATCTATGAAGCCAAACAAACTAAAATGCCATTTTGATAGCAAGCATCCAAGCTTTGCTGGCAAGGATACCAACTATTTTAGAAGCAAAGCTGATGGACTCAAAAAAGCCAGACTTGACACTGGTGACAAGTACCACAAACAAAATGTAGCAGCCGTTGAAGCTTCATATTTGGTAGCACTCAGAACTGCCAGAAGTATGAAACCTTACACCATTGCTGAGGATTTACTGGTGCCAGCAGTCAAAGACATCGTTCGGGTTATGATCAGAGATGAATTTGTTACAAAATTGAGTGCAATTTCCTTACCTAACGACACTGTCCACAGAAGAATAGATGACATGTCCGCTGATATTCTTGATCAGGTAATCTGGGAAATTAAATCTGCTCCACTTCAAATATTTGGTATCCAGCTTAATGAATCTACACACGTTGCAAACTGTTCACAGTTACTGGTTTATGTGAGGTATATTAATGATGGTGACTTTAAAGATGAGTTTCTTTTTTGCAAACTTCTTGAAACAACAACTACTGCATGTGATGTATTTGACACAGTTGGTTCATTTCTGAAAGAGCATAAGATATCTTGAGAAAAGGTTTGTGGTGTATGCACAGATGGTGCTCTAGCTATGCTAGGACGTCTATCTGGATTTCAATGTTTGGTACTGAATGAGTCACCAAAAGTCATTGGAACTCACTGTATGATTCATTGGCAAATATTAGCAATGAAGACCCTGCCACAAGAGTTACAAGAAGTAATGAAAAGCATCGTAAGTTCCGTCAATTTTGTAAAAGTGAGCACTTTACACAATCGACTGTTTTCACAACTGTGCAATGAGCTGGCTGCGCCTAACAATGCTCTGCTATTTCACACTGAAGTGAGATGGTTGTTGAGAGGAAAAGTTTTAAAACGTGTTTTTGAACTTCTTGATGAACTCAAAATGTTTTAAATCAGAAAGCAAGACCACAGTTCAAAGCACTTTTCAGCAATAAAAGTGAACTGCAGAAAATAGCTTACTTGGTTGACATCTTTGTCATCTTGAATGAGTTAAATTTATCACTGCAAGGACCAAATGCAACATGCTTCAATTTGTCTGAAAAGATTTGATCATTTCAAATGAAACTTCAGCCTTGGCAAAAAAAAAATTGAATGAAAATAAAATTTACTTGTTGCTTACCTTATCTGCTTTTCTTGAGGAACATGACATTGAACCAGACAAAAGGATTATGATGATAATTTCTGTGAAAGAACACTTGCACATGCTTGCAGATGAAATTTCATTGTACTTTCCAAATCTACCTGACACCCCATTTGCACTTGTCTGAAGCCCATTCACAGTCAAAGTTGAAGATGTTCCTGAGACAGCACAAGAGGAGTTCATTGAACTTATTAACAGCAATGCAGTGAGAACTGATTTCTCTACAATGCAAGTTACAAAATTCTTGATCAAGTGTTTGCAGTCATATACCATTCTGTCTGAGACTGTGTTGCGCCTTCTTCTTCCATTTCCAACAACATATCTTTGTGAAACAGCGTTTTCCAGCTTGTTGGTTATCAAGTCTAAATACAGAAGTAGACTTGTGGAAGATGATCTTTGTTGTGCTCTTGCAAAGACTGCCATGAAAATTTCTAATTTGGTGAGAAAGAAGCAATTTCACCTTCGCACTGACGTTGGCTTTCTACACACACTGTCGCAAAATGTAGCAATGTAGTTTACTGCTCTTATATTAAGACTGTTACCCATGCTACACCATGCTTTGAGATAAAATTTCATTTATTTGTAATTAGAAATAAATATTTCACAATATATAATTTCATATTGTTTTTGTGATTAATCACTATGCTTTAATTATGTTCAGTTTGTAACAATGAAAATACATCCTGCATATCAGATATTTACATTACAATTCATAACAGCAGTAAAATGACAGTTATAAAGTAGCAACAAAAATAATTGTATGGTTGGGGGTCACCACAACATGAAGGACTGTATTAAAGGGTCATGGCATTAGGAAGGTTGAGAACCACTGCTGTGGGAGAAAGGAGAGACTAACAAAAAGCAGGTCCACCTCTTGCTCTATGTTGGGGAAGCTGGGTGATGTGAGCTGAGGCTGCTCTTGCTGGCTGGGGCAAATGCTATCAAATCCACCTTTCTTCCCAGGTCTGCTCCAGCAACCAGCCATTTGGGGCAGAGTCTGCAGGCTCACAGCATTTGTAGGTGCCAGGGGCGGGTGCACGAGCACATCACAAGTCCAAAGCCCTGGGCCTGACATCATATGTCATGTAAAGGCAGCTGGCTTGTGTCCACCATGGGCAGGAAATGGGAATCACAGCCCTGCATAGGAGCTGTGCGTGCACGTGCTGTGGGTCGTGAGAGCACCAGGAGCTGAGGTGCTGTCTCTGGGGATGCGGCTCAACCTACAGCTCTTCAGATTCCTTGCTCAATCCTCTTGCTACTCAAAAGATCCAGAGGCTGGCCCCCAAGCTCTGTCCTCAACATGCTGCTTTAAGGCCTGGTTCTCCCACTGTCTTCCACCATTCTGACATTTTTGCTGACTTTCACTCCTGTCACCTCTTGACCGCCCCTCTCCAATACACTATGGTGCTCCCAGATAGTTAGCAGTGATGGGGTCCTGTCATGATCTGTCTCTGCTCCCTTCCCTTCCTCCTGCTTGCCCCTTTCTTTGCAACCTTCAGATATTTCCTTGCGATGCATGAATTTCTCAGCTGTCGTTGTGTCACACAAAGTTCTCTTTCTTGGCTCCTGGACAGTCGTTCAATTGTGTTTTCTGAGAGAGGCTTTAGGGACCTCCTCTCCAGTCGCCATCTTGCCCTCCACCTCACTTAATTTTTTATTGTTAAATTTATTGGGGTGACATTGATTAGTAAAAAATTACATAGGTTCCAAGTGTACAATTCTACTTTACATCTTCTATGTGTTATATTATGTGTTTTTCACTCAGAGTCAGTTCTCTTTCCATCATCATATATTTGTGTCCCTGTCCATTTTCCCACTCCCCTTCCCCCCTTATCCTCAAGTAACTGCTAAATTATTGACTGTCTATGAGTTTTGTTTCTTTGTCGCCTTCAATTTTATGTTCCACATGTCAGTGGATTCATGTAGTTCTTGGTTTTTTCTGTCTGGCGTATTTCACCTAGCATGATGATCTGCCCATTTTTTCATTTGAGGCTTTTTTTTCTATTTTGATAGTTCATTTATTCTGTTCTTTAGATTTCACATATAAGTAAGATCATATGGTATGTGTCTTTCTCAGTCTGACTAATTTCGTTTAGTATGGTATCTTCCAGATCCATCCATGCAATTGCAAAAGGTAAGATTTTATTCTTCTTAATGGCTGAGGAATATTCCATTGTGTAAATGTTTCAGAGCTTCTTTGTCCAATCATTTATTGATGGGCATTGAGGTTGTTTCCATATCTTGGCTATTATGAATAATACTACAATAAACATAGGGGTGCATATAGTTTTTTGAATTGGTGTTTTGAATTTCTTTGTATAAATGCCCAGGAGTGGAATTGCTGGATTATAGGCAAGTTCCATTGTAATTTTATGAGGAAACTCCATACTGTTTTTCATAGTGGTTGGACAAATTTGTAGTCCCACCAGCAGTGCAAATAGGTTCCTTATTCTCCACATCCTCATCAGCATTTTTTTTCATTGATTTATTGATGACAGCCATTCTGACAGGAGTAAGATGATATCTCATTGTGGTTTTGATTTTCATTTCTCTGATAATTAGTAATCTTGAACATCTTTTCATGTGTCTTTTGGCCATCTGTGTGGCCTCTTAGGAGAAATGTCTATTCAGGCTTTCTGTATATTTATTAATTGGGTTGGTTGTTTTTTCAGTGTTGAGTTGTATGAGTTTTTTATAAATTTTGGATATTAACCCTTTGTCAGATGCCTCATTGGTGAATATTTTCTCCCACTCTATGGGATGTCCTTTGTCTTTGTTAATGGTCTCTTTTGTTGTAAAATAAATTTTTATTCTGATGTAGTCCCATGTGTTTATTTTCCTTTTGTTTCCTTTGTCCAAGGAGATATATCATTAACAGTATTGCTAAGGGTAATGTCTGAGAGGTTACTTCCTATATTTTTTCTAGGAGTTTTATGTTTCAGATTTTATATTTAGGTCTTTAATCCATTTTCAATTTATTTTTGTATATGGTTTAAGAAAGTGATCTGATTTCATATTTTTGCATCTATCTTTCCAGTTTTTCCAGCACAATTTTTTGAAAAAACTGTCTGTACTCCAATGTAAGTTCTTGCTTCCTTTATCATAGATTAACTGACCAAATAGATATGGATTTATTTCTAAGCTCTCTGTTCTGTTCCATTTATCTATGTGTCTGTTTTTATGCTAATACCATGCTGTTTTAATAACTGTGGTTTTGTAGTATAATTTTATGTCTGGTAGCATGATTCTTCTAACTTTGTTCTTATTTCTCAGGGTTGCTCTGGCTAGTTTAGGTCTTTTATCATTTTATATACATTTTAAAATACATTCTATTCCTATGAATAATGCCTTTGGTATTTTGATGGAAATTGCATTGGATCTATAGATTGCTTTGAGTAGTATGGACATTTTAACTATATTAATTCTTCCTATGAGCATGGTATGTGTTTTTATTTATTTGTGTCCTCTTTGACTACTCTCTTCAATGTCTTGTAATTTTCTGAGTACAGTTCTTTTACTTCCCTGTATAAATATTTTGGAAGGCATTTTATTTTTTTGATGCATTGTAATTTGGGATTATTTTCTTAATTTTTCATTCTACTAGTTTATTATTGGTGTGTAAGAATGCACCAAATTTCTGTGTATTGATTTTGTATCCTGCTACTTTACTAAATTCATTTATCAGTTCCAATAATTTGGGGGTAAACTCTTTGGGATTCTTTATATACAGTATCATATCATCTGTAAATAATGGTAGTTTTACTTCTTCTTTTCCTATTTGGATACCTTTTATTTGTTTTTATTGTCTAATTGCTGTGGCTAGGACTTCCAGTACTGTGTTGAATAAGAGTGGTGACAGTGAACATTCTTGTCTTATTCCTGTTCTTAAGAGGAATGCTTTTAGCTTTTCCCCATTGAGTATGGTTTTAGCTACGGGTTCGTCATATATAGCCTTTATTAAATTGAGATATGTTCCTTCTATTCCCACCTTGCTGAACCTTTTTACAATAAATGGCAGCTGAATTTTGTCATATGCTTTATCTGTGTCTATTGAAATGACCATATGATTTTTATTTATATGGCGTATCACATTAATTGATGTACATATATTAAAACAACCTTCCATCTCAGGAATGAATCCCACCTGATGGTGGTGTATGATTTTTTTTTTGCTTTTTTTTTTTTTTTTTTTTGCTTTTTCGTATGTGGGTAGCTCCCTGACTGGGAATCGAACCCAGGCCACAGCACTGACAGCACCAGCGCCGAAGCCTTAAGCCACTGCACCATCAGGGAACTCCCTGATTTTTTTAATGTACTGCTGAATTTGATTTGCTAATATTTTGTTGAGAATTTTTGCATCTATGTTTATTAGAAATATTGGCCTATAGATTATTATTTTTTATTTGTAGTGTCTTGATCTGGTTTTGGAATCAGGGTAATGGTGACCTCATTAAATGAGTTTGGGAGCCTGGACCCTTCCTGGATTTTTTGAAATAGTTTGAGAAGTATAGGTATTAATTATTTTTTTTGAATAGTAAAATTCACCTGTGAAGCCATCTTGTCCAGGACTTTTGTTTGTTGGGAGCTTGTCGATTATTGATTCAATTTCATTGTTAATAATTGGCCTCTGTAGATTTTCTGTTTCTTCTTGATTTAATTTTGATAGTTTGTATGTTTCTAAAAATCTATCCATTTTTTCCAAATTGCTGAAATTGTTGGCATATAGTTGTTCATAGTATTTTCTTATAATTTCTAGTTTTTTTGTGGTGGCTTTCTGTTGTCACATCTCTTTCATTTGTGATTTTATTTGTTTGGGTCCCCTCTCTTTTTATCCTGAGGAGTCTGTTTAAATATTTCTCAATTTTGTTTATGTCTTCATAGAACCATCTCTTGGTTTCAATGATGTTTTACGTTGTCTTCTTACTCTTGATTTTATTTATTTTTGCTCTGAATTATATTATTTTCTTCTTTGTGCTAATTTTAGGCTTTGTTTGTTGTTCTTTGTCCTGTTTCTTTAATTGTAAGGTAAAACTGTGAATTTGAGATTTTTATTGATTCTTTAGGTAGGCCTGAATTCTATGAATTTTTCTTTCAGGACTGCTTTTGCTGTGTCCCATTGATTTTGGGTTGTTGAGTTTTCATTCTCACTTGTCTCAAGGAAAGTTTTGATTTCTTCTTATATCTCCTTGTTGACTCATTTATTATTTAGTAGCATATTGTTTAGCCTCCATGTATTTGTGCCTTTTTCACTGTTTCTTATAATCGATTTGTAGTTTTATACTGTTACTATCAGAGAGGGTACTTAATATGATTTCAATTTTTTTACTGATTTAGGCTTGTTTTTTGCCCTACATGTGGTGTTCTTCAGTTGTACTTGAGTGGTATGTCTCTCACAACACACTGTTAACTGTCCAAGGGTAGTGGCAGAGTAACACTGAAAGCTTCCTGGACCAACAAAGACAGCCACTTTTGCTGAAGTTTGCAAGAAAGTTTTTCACCCTTAGTAAGGTAAGGCTGATCACTCATCCACCTAGAGTGCTTCCGTGTGGACAGGGAAAGTCTCTAGGGGACCTGTGTTCATTTTTGCAAAATAAAATGTCAAGAAACATGCACACACACTCACACGCACACATACACACACACACACACACACACACAAAATAATCAAACAAAAATTTCCTGAGAGCCTCAGAGTTTGCCATTCATAGCATACTGTTAGCTGCCCTGGGAGTAAGGGATGGTGGCAGAGCAACACTGGGAGTTTTCCAAGCAATCTTAGATAGCCATTTCTGCAAAGACCTATAAAAAGTCTTTCCCCACTAGTAAAGCAAGACTGATAGTTCAGCCTTTCAAATTTCCTCTGTGTGGGCAGGGAAACACTTCAGAGTGCCTGTGCAAACTTTGATAGAAGAAAAGTGAAAGAGGTATTGATAATAATAATAGAATGAAAAAAACAATGAAGAAATTATAAGTAAAGATTAAAAATAAAATAAAACTTAAAATATAGACAAAATTAAGAAAAATAAATAAATTTACAAAATAAAATTAAAGACATAAAATACAAATGAAATAAATCAAGAAAAAGCATTAAAATGAAAATAAAAGAAGAAAAAATGAAAAAGAAAAAAGAGAAATAAAAGAAAATTACAGAAAGATGACATTTTTAAAAAGTGTAAACTCGGTGGTATAAAATGAAAGAGTAAGTGAAGAAGAAAAAGAAAATAAGAAAACAGAACTTGAAAATAATGAAAGAATAAAAGCAAAAAAAAAATTTATTTTTCTTGGGTTTTCTTGCTCACTCTCTCTCTTGCTGTGTGTTCTGCAATTTGTCCCTTGTGGCACATTTCTAGTTTCCCAAGAGGGGCAGTAGACTGGCATCAAAAGCTCTCTGGTAAGTTACAGACAGCTGCTCCTACAAAAGTCTGCAAGAACACATTTCCCCACTAGTTGGGTGGGGCAAGCATTCAGCCAACTAGTGTTGGATAGGGCAAATCCCCAGTGTTCCTGATCACACTTTGTAATAGGAAGAAAAAAAAATAGAAAAAAAAGAGAAAGGAAAAATAGAGAAAATGGTAATATTAATAAAAATAAATTTAAATTTAACAATAAGAAATATAGATATGTATAATAGAACTGAAGAATTAATAATGATAAAAGAAAATTATAGAAAAATGAAAAAATAAAAAATATAATAATTGATTTTTTTTTGGAGCACCCGTGCTTTTTGTTTCACTCCTATCTCTTAGCTGTGCAGGCAGAGCAGCAAAGGGAGCTGCAGAATAGCACTGACATCTCCTCATTGAGTCACTGACAGTTTTACCTGCTTCACACTGAGAAAAAATAAGTAAAAGCAAAAAAATAATAAACAGAAAAATTAAAATAAAATAAATAAGTGAATAAATAAATAAACCACTAGGACACGGCTGTTTGTTCTACCACCCTGAGTGCCTTACTGGGTATGCAGGTCACAGCTCTAGGTGATTTGGGTGAAATTCCATGGTGATTGTATATTTGAGGGGGCAAAGCTTTTTTTTTTTTCTTCCTTAGAGTTCTGCAGGTATTTTTATGCAGCGGTGAGCTTGGTTTCAGTGTAGTTGGTAGGGTGGGATTGGACACTTTGCATACTAGAGTATCCTGGGGGGACGTAGTTTAAGCTGTGATGGATGTGGTTATCAGGTATGTAGTAAGAATGGACAGATTTTGTTAGACCACTGAAGTCTCAGAGTTAGTCTTTTTGGCAGTGGTTTAATAAAAAAGAAAATGGTGTCCTTCTATGTGCCACATGTGTAGTATGCTCTATGCTCATACAGTAGAATCCTTTGTTCACCACTCCAAAAACCCACAGCTAGGGAGTTCCCTGATGGTGTAGTGGCTTAAGGCTTCAGCGCTGATGCTGTCAGTGCTGTGGTCCGGGTTCGATTCCTGGCCAGGGAACTACCCACATACAAAAAAACAAAAAAACAAAAAAACACAAAACCCACAGCTTAATCCTTCCCGGAATGACTGTTACCTCCAGTGATGCTGTGTCCCCTCTGAACAACAGGTGAGTGTGGCAAGTGGCCAAGCCTGTGTGGGCATCCCACAGGAGAGCACCTGGACTTCCAGTCGACCTCTGTCCCACTCACACAGATATACAGAATTCCAGATTATTTTAATTTACATATGTAATAAGTTTTCCTCTATCCTGCACTGGGCTCCTGGGCTTTGGGAGCTCAATGTGGGCTAAGAACTTTCACTCCTCTATGGAAGCCCCTGCACTTGAGGTTTCCCTCCTGCAGCTCCACCACATCCATAGGTTTGAGGACACCCCATTTTCCTACCAGTCTCAATTGGGCTTCTCTATATCCTCAGCTTTAATTGTTCTGCTCAGTCAGTCCTTTTTTGCTTCCCAAGGTTGACTGTTCCCCTTTCTATCTGCAATCCTGCTATAGTCTGGGAGTTTGCAGATGCTGCATCCACCTAATGCACCATCTTCCTGAATCAGTAGTTAATTGTATTTTTATTGCCAAGTGGTGTTTCATTGTATGATTATACCACAATTTGTTTATCCATTCTAATGTTGACAGAAATTTGAGTTATTACTAGTTTGCGCTATTGTGAAAAAGGCTGCTATAAATACTTTTTTTTAAATCAATAATTACTTTTTATTTTGTTCTGGTGTTTAGAATTTTTAATTATTTTTCAGTTATATTTAACATTTAGTATTAGTTTCAGGTGTACAAGATAGTGATGAGTCATTTATGTAACTTACAAAGTCATCACCTTGATTAATCTAATACCCACTTGATATCATACATAGATATTACAATTCATGTATTGTCCAAAGGAATACTTTACATCCCTGTGACTATCAATTTGTATATTTTAATCTGTTGCCTTTTTTCACCCAACTCTCCAACCTTCTTTCTATCTGATAAACATCAAAATGTTCTCTGTATCTGAGTCTATTTGTTTTGTTTGTTTACTTATTTTATTCTTCAGATTCCACAAATAAGTAAAATCATATGAATTTTGTCTTTCTGTCTGGTTTACTATACTCAGCATGATACCCTCTAGATCCAACCAGGTTGTTGCAGATGGCAAGATTTCATTCTTTTTTGTAGCTGAGTAATATGCCATTGTATATGTGTACTAGCTCTTTTTTTACATTTGATATTATTTTATATTAATTTTAGGTATACAGCATAGTGGTTAGAAATTTATATAATTTAAGAAGTAATCCCTACGGTTAGTCTAATACCCACCTGTCACTGTACATAGTTATTACCATATTATTGACTATATTCCCTATGCTTTACTTTACATTCCAATGACTGTTTCATAACTACCAATTTATACTTCTTAATTCCTTCATTTTTTCACCATACTCCCAACCCCCTCTCAAGTATCACCTCAACAAATCTAGTACCCAATTGACACCATACATTGTTATTACAATATTATTCACTATATGTCTCATACTATACTTTACATCCCCTTAACTACTTTGTAACAACCAATTGTACTTCTTAACATCTTTCGTTTTTTAACCCACACCCCCAATCTCACTCCCATCTAGCAACAATCCAAGTGTTTTCTGTATCTGAGTTTGTTCTGGTTTGTTTGTTTATTTTATTCTTTAGGTTCCACATGTAAGTGAAATCAAATTACATGTGTCTTTCTCTGTCTGGTACTTCACTCAGAATACCCTCCATATTTTTTTACTGCAGCTTTTAATGCATTTAGATTGAAGGCAATTGTTGATAGATATTTCACTATTATATTTTATTATTCATAATTTTGCTTTATTTTTTCATCTTAAAGTAGTCCCACTAAAATTCTTTGTAATTCTGGTTTGGTGTTGATGAACTCTTTTTTTTTTTTTTTTTTTTTTT
>PVJL010009627.1:0-55534 GCA_004026885.1 Lyroderma lyra
TCTCCCACCCCCTCCCCTTTCTCCCCTCCCTAACCCACTCGTCCCCAAATAAACATTAAACTATTGATTGTGTCCATGGGTTATTTGTTTCTTCATTTCTTTTTTCTTTGCTTTCAGTTTTATATTCCGCATATGAGTGAAATCATGCAGTTCTTTGTTTTTTCTGTCTGGCTTATTTCACTTAGCATGATGATCTCCATCCATTTTGTCGCAAATGGCACTATTTCATCTTTTCTTACAGCTGAGTAATATTCCATTGTGTATATGTACCACAGCTTCTTTATCCAGTCATCTGTCGCAGGGCACTTTGGTTGTTTCCATGTTTTGGCCACTGTGAATAGCACTGCAATGAACATTGGGGTACATGTCTTTGCGGACAAAGGTTTTCAAGTTATTTGGGTAGATCCCCAGAAGGGGGATTGCTGGGTCAAATGGTAGCTCCATTCCCAATTTTCTGAGGAACCTCCACACTGCCTTCCACAGTGGTTGTACCAGTTTGCACTCCCACCAGCAGTGAACCAGAGTTCCTTTTTCTCCACATCCTCTCCAGCACTTGTTATTCCTTGAAAGTAAGGTTTTATTGAGTTACAAATGCTAGCCAAAAAACCCAATCTTGGGGCAGGGAGTCTAAACCCCTAGCAGCATGGCTAGGTGGAAAAGACAGCATGTCCACTGTCCCAGAGTTTCACAAGCATTTTATACATCAAGTAGTCTGAAAGAATTTGCATGGGCTGTAGATAAAGGGGCGGGGGAAGGGGATGGGGTGGGGCAGCTCTGGGATAGCAGAGTGCAGAAGAAGAATTCTCCCCTCCTGTAGGCTGGCTGGGGGTGGGGAGCAGTCTGGAAAGCCCTCTGTAAACAAGGTAGGGGCTCCTGGAGTTTAATGGTGCCTAGCCAAGATAATCTGCAGAAAATAGCCACCTGGAAATGAATCTAAAATTCCAACAGGCAAAACAGGAATGTGAGAAGTCTTTTGTTAGCTGGTCCATAGTGTTAACATTCTAGTAATTCTGTCTCTCTCTCTCACTTTCTAGTCACTGTAAATTAATTTAGAACATCTCAGCATTATGGCTCAGGAGAAACTCACTTAGAAGAATTCAAATTAAAGGCCTTGCACACAACAAGAGATTATCAAAGATAATCTTTTTTGACCTATCTGTAGGGCAGGGCAAACTTCTAATTACTGACCATCTGTTCTGGTTATCCTGGGAATGAGCTTCCTTTTCTCTGAAGCCCCAAGGTGATCTTTAACTGAGAACATCATATTTACCTCATTTTCCCTTTCTGTCTGTAAACTTCTCATGTATGTGGGATCTCTGACTCTTGCATGTATGCGGGGTTTCCATTTGTACACATGTAATTAAATTTGTTAATCTGTCTTGTGTAGATTCAATTATTAGGGCAGTAAAAACAACCTTGAAAAGTAGAGGTCAGTTTCTTCCTCCCCACAATTCCAAGGCTTTGATGGTAGTTGGTATCAGGATTCTGGGGGAAATTGCTCCGCATGTACTATGTGAAGAATTTGAGGAATTATTTTACTTATAAAAATGTGGGAGAAGCAGTAATGATTGGATGAAGAAGACAGTAGAAGGCATAGTGCTGCCCGACTTGACTCCTTTTGATGCCCTTCTCCCCAAATTATAAGACTGATGAATATCTGGTATTGCGAGTAGAAATCAAAGAAGGTGTTGAATTTCATTCCAAAGTGGTATAATGATGGACAAAAGCACAAATAAGCTGAATCTTGAGAGGGAGAACAGAATAAGAGATATGAAACCTTGGGAATTAGCAGAAATATTGAGGGGGTACTTCCAAAAGCCTTGGAAATGGGGAGTTCAAGGCATGAGAGCCTAGCGGTCTTGGGGTAGGGAGATAATGAAAATCTCTGATACATAAAGAAGTGCCATAACAGAGATATGTAAAAGTGTGGAAGAAGTGACTAAGACTGTCCACCACATGTGGGAACATGGAGTCTTTTCATCCTTTACATAATGACTAAGAAAAATCTTGAAGAATTAGTAGATGTCTTCCAGATAGACCAAAAAGTTGTAAGTAAAGTGTTTCAAGAAAAGGAAGCAATATGTATACAAGCATAGTGGTATGAATCAGTCTTCATTAAAAAAAATTTGTGTGTGTGTGTGTGTGTGTGTGTATGTATGTATGTATGTATGTATATATATAAAATTCAACCAACCTCCACTGAGTGTCCACTCACTGCCAGGCTCTGGGCCAATCAGGGAACTGCAAGGAGTCAGATTGGCTTGCTTGCAGGCAGCAGGATGGGATAGGATGTTCTGAGAATAGGGTCTGCTGTTCTGTAGACTTGTGTTTAAATGTCAGCTCCACTACTACTGAGTCGTGTGAATTTGGGTGCGTTAGTCCATCTTTTTGTGCCCTGGTTTCCTCATCCATCAGCCCTTGCTGTGAGTATGCAAGAGAAAAATGAACGAATAGCACTTTGCTCGGTGACACATCTGTGATCAGATGTCGGCCACCAGTACTTCGTCTATGTCGTTAATTTGGTATGAATAAGTAACATACGACTTATATGGGTGTACAAGATAATAAACATTTTTGTCCACTTGCAGTTCTTCTTGTGAATCATTGTGAGGAAAGCTAGAAGCTTTTCCAGCTCCTCTCTGGGGAGCAGGGGTGGGAATTCTTGATCCCGTTCCTTTGGTTCTGAAGCGTTTTTCACAGTGAGGCAGCACACATGTGCCTCCCTCCTGGGGGGTGGAGAGAGTTGCTGGGTGGCTCCATCTGCAACACAGCTTTTCTGGGTAAAGTGGTCACTCCCTACTGATTTGTTATCATGCTGAATGTGTCTCCTCCCTTCCTTTCTGGAGCTCTTGCAGCTGTTTCTGGAAGGAGACCCAGTTGAAAGGGGTTGTTATGGGCCAGGAACAGCTGGGATCTTTAATGATCTGTCAGCAGCTCACAGCCAAGTTCCAACACCCAGAGGTAATGATGGGGGTGGGGGATGGCTCAGAGGAGGAGCTGATTGTACAATAAGCTGAAAGCCCCTTTTGAAATTCAGTGATGTAGTTATTGAGAGACTAGCAGGCTAGGGAAGGACATGGGAATGGCTGATGAGAGGAGAGCTTCCTCTCTAGGAATGACTTGAAGGCAAACCAAAAAGATCCTGTGGGAGACTTCCAGGATGGGCAGTGGGAGAAATCCTGGGACCAGGAAATTACAGGCTCCTAATTAGCTAGTCAGAGCGATCAATAGTCATGTCGATTGTTACTTGCTTGCAAATTGCACACCTGGTGTCCCTCAGAAAATCTTGGCCGCAAGGCTCAGGTTGTGCTTCTGAAGCTAATGGACAGTTATTACTCTGTGTCCCATTACCCGTCACAATATTCGCCCCAAGACCCTTGGTCTCTGGATTCTAAAACAGGGTGCAGAGGACCCAACATGTTAGTATGGAGAAGCTGGAGGCAGAGTGGCCCTTCCTCTTGGAGTGTCTGATTGCCCCATGTTTTCTGTTTTCCAGAAGACTAATAATGAGCTAAGAGATCCCTGGGGTTTAGTCCCTGGGCAGGGGGTGGGGGGTGGGGGTTGTTTTTAAATTTTACCACACTATATGCTTTTCAAGGCTTTGTTGTTTGTGTCAAGTGGAAATTTAAATCTAAGGGGATTTTGTTTATTGCTAAATTCAGAGGATAATAAGCTTTGGAAATAGCTCAATCCAGAGAGATGTCTTGAGGACTCAGTATTTCTCTATTGATATCTCATAGTTCTACATTTCTCTGTGTTGTTTGTTATGTGGGAGTTTCCCCCAGCAGGTGGCATAGAAAGCCACTTGGGGCTCGAAGCCTTTAGTGTACTAGCTGCACAAGCCCAATGTAAAGACGGAACCCTTTTCCCAAAGGTTTCTGTGTAAGAGGGTGGAAGGGCTCCCATCTGCTGAATTACACTGTGTCCTCCTTGGAATTGGTCATGGTGCCTCTTACTGGCAAAGCCTGAGGCCGGGTCTCCTTCAGAGGGGTAATAGAATTATTCTTACATGAATCACATGAGTGGAAGTGGGACTGTGATGGTTCCCTGATGGCAAATTGGGGCACAGAAAACAGAACGTGAATGAATGTTTACCGAGGAGGCAGAAATTACAGATGTTTCACTCCATGCCTAAAACAGGGTTCAGATCTCTGCTGCTCTTCCAATCATAAGTTCCCATAACAGGAGAGAGAGTCTAGTTCAATTCAACAGACATTTACCAAGCACTTTGTATATGCCACAATCTGTGAGAGGCCCTGGAATAACAAAGATGAATGAAACAAACTCTGCTGTCAGAGATCTCACAGTTTGGTGACTAAGTGATAATACTATAATGAGATTCTGTAGTGGTAGCATGAAAAATGTCCCATAAAAACACTGAGAAGAGTATTTAACACTGATTAATGGGTGGTGCTGGGTGCGGGGAAGACCCCATCCGAGAGTGTTTAGGACTAGAGTCTTGAAGTTTAAAGAGGAACTAGAAGCAGGGAAAGGTTATAATCAGAGGGACTGGAATATGCAAAGGTATAAAGATGTGTCATATGGTTAAACATGGGTGACACTGGACAGGAAAGAACACTTGTAAAATTGTAACAAAAGGCCATGTGAAATTATAAATCCCCAAATTCGAGCATGAGTTGTGCTAGGCAGATTCTAAGATGACACATGATGAGTGATGCCTTTGTTTAATCTCCTCCTCCTTGGATGTGAGTGGTGCCTGTGAATACGATGACATATTATTCCATCCATGATTAGGTTATGTTGTATGGCATGACTGACTATAAGAAAGAGAGGCCTGGTGGGCCTGGCCTAATCACAAAAACCCTTTAAGAATAGAAAGTTTTCTCTAGCTGGTAGCAAAAGAGCAAACCAGAGATTTGAAAATGGATGTATTCACATGGAGTGGACCTGATGGTGCGCTCAGGCAGCTAAGAGCAAACCCCAGGTGCCAGCCAGCAAGAAAACAGGAAGCTCAGTCCTACGGCCACAAGGAACTAGAATGAATTCCAAGTCTGATTATTTCCCAGAATCTTCAGATAATAGCTCTTCCTGGCTGGCACCTTGATTTTGGCCTTGCAAGACCTGCAGCAGAAAACCCAGTTGAAACGGCCCAGTTTTCTGAAATCTGGAACTGTGATCTAATGAGTATGTGTTCTTTTTAAGCTGCCAAGTTTGTGGTAACTTGTTCTGCATCAATTAAAACAATAATAATACAGGTGAGAACAATGAAGAGTTCATTAAATTGTACCTGTTTAATTCTAAGACTCTCACAGAGGTGTAAGTTCCTCGGGGCTGGGATTGTGTCAATTTTATTTAGCAATGGGTAGCTAGCAGCCGTCACTCTGGTACGTTGAAGGTAAGAATCGGTGGAATGCATGAATACACGAATGAACAACCTAACCACATTTAGATGAAGGCATCACTTTGCACATTCTCCAGATGCTTCTGAGTGTGTATGTCTGTCTGTGTGTGCACTGCCCTACCTGCAAGGCTGGATTCTCAAGATGGCCTACATCACAGCAGCCAAGTGCCCATTTGCTCACCCAACAAATTATACTGGAATACCCATCCTATACATAGTGCTGTGCTAGGCTTTCTGCGAGTAGAGCCCAGAAGCAAAAAGGCTTGCCTCCTAGCCTCAAGAAGATTGCTGGCTTATGGGGTGGGGGGTCAGGATTATTAAAGGAACTGTAATTAGAGGCAGTGTGTTGTGTGGAGAAAAGCAAGGGATTTGTAATGAGAAGCCCTGGGTTGGAGACCTGGATATATGACCTTTAGCTATTACATAAGCCTTTTTAAGCCTCAGTTTCCTCATTTCTCAAGGCACAAAGGTCATATTTATCTTCCATTGCTGTTGTGACACTCATACAAAATGCTTGGGAAAAGCGATTTGCAAACTGAAGTTATAAGTCCATGTTAATTATGAAATGAGATCATAGGAGTGTTAACGGTACCCTAGAAAGTGCTAGAGAGAAGAGCAGAGGAAAATGCTGACCTCAGGCAGTACTCAGGCATGCCAAAGGACTTCAGGAAGTCTTGTACGAAGTTTTCCTTGGGTTGAGATTTCAAAGTCATGGATGTGGTTTGGTAGAAGGAGACAAGGGCACAGAAAGGAGTAAGGTGTCTCTGGGGACAGAATTATAGTCAGAATTCACTTTTTGAACTACTCAGTACACAACCTTGAAAGACGTTTAGCCCGCTGGGAATTTGGCAAACTAAGATCACAGACACTTTGAGATTCTTGCATGATTCAAGGATTCCATCTTTTTGCAGTGGCTGCAGCAACCCATTGCCTTCTGAAGATTTTGGAGAATAGTTCAGATCTAAATTAAAATGCAGATTGCTTGGTTAATTCCCAAGTGCATTCTTGAGAGGCTGATGGGGCCAGCCAATAAGGTCAAATTAAATTTCTTTCCTACCAGAAAGGAATGCCTAGCAGCAGAGTCCCCTTGCGTGGCATCACCAGGGACTTGTTCCAGTTACCTCAGACCTTAGGGTTGAGGTAGTCAGCAGGCAAAGCAACTTCCCAACTCCTGGAATGCCTATTCCAAGTTTGTCCAACCCGTGGCCCAGAGGTTGCATTGCAGCCCAGGACAGCTTTGAATGCGGCCCAATGCAAATTCGTAAACTTTCTTAAAACATTACGAAAATTATGCGTGAACCTTTTCTTAGCTCATCAGCTATTGTTAATGTTCGTGTATTTTATGTGTGGCCCAAGACAATTCTTCTTCTAGTGTGGCCCAGGGAAGCCAAATGGGTTGAACACCCCTGGCCTATTCCTTTTCTGCTTGGTAAACTACTAACCACATTTGGATAGTGTAGGAAGGGGCTGGGGCAAGAGGAGATCCTGAGGAAATGTTTTAAGGTGATTTCAGTATAACAGTGGTAAGAAGACGGTAAGAAGAAATCCAGAATGGTGTGTGCAAGAACTCTGGGCAGACTGAATCACCTGCAAGATAGTGATAAACTGTTGGCTTGTCTGTTTTATATCCTTTTCTTCTTCTGGTAATAGGACCTTCTCTTTTCTGGGGCTTAGGTGGGGCTAACAGGGGTAGGTGATTTAGATATGTCCAGCAAAATACCCCAACCTTTTGGCAATGGTGACTCAAAAAAGGACCCATATCTCAAGCTGAACCCACCAATCAAAACACTCCTTGATCCCCTTTTAACATAGATGTCAGAGGACATATTTTTTATTAGGAGGTTGTATTGCTGGGCTAAGTCTTGGGCTACTGGAAGCCATCATGGAGTGACAACATAGACATGACTAAGATACGGAGAGGGAGAGAGAGAGAACGAGCAAGCACGAGTCCCGATGACTTACTTTGGACCTCTGGGTCTAACAGTATCTGAAATCAGTATTTTCACTTCACTGTTTTGTGGCTAAAAGAAATTTTTTTTTTTTTTTTTTTTTTTTTTTTTTTTTTTTTTTGGGTAAACATCACTCTGTCAAGCCTTTTTATTGCTTGTAGTCAAAAATGTTTTAACTCATATAAGTACCAAACCCAAAGATAAAAAAGCTTCCTATCTTGCTAACCACTCACATTGACTCGTTGGTCTAAAGCCATCTGGACATTAATTATAAGGAAGGCATTATTCTAGATGTTAACAGCTACCAAGATTAACTTATCTACCCATCAATAAGCATCTATAAGAAGGACATGCATGGTTCAGGTGCTGTGGGTGCACAGTTATTATGACACTTTTTTTTTTTTTTGGCCTTTGAGGACATCACAATTGAAGAAGATATGAGGGTGGCCTGATAAATTTTGCCTCCACTGTAAATTTTGTTGTTGTTGTTACATTGGACCTATCTGGATACAACCAGTTCTGTGTGGTCATGTGGTATCTCCCCTCCATTATTCTTGACTTTGAACACACAGATGCTTCCATTTTTCACCCAGTGCACATTGAAATGGAAGAGGGTTCAGATGTTCAGTTCAAGCAGCGTGCTGTTACTGAGTGCTTAACAGCGGAAAAAGTTTCTCCAATTGAAATTCACAGGTGAATGCAAACCGTTTATGGTGATCAGTGTTGACGTGAGGACAGTAAGATGCTGGGTAAGGTGGTTCAGAGATGGAGAAGTGGGACAAGCAGATTTGAGTGACAGTCCATGAAGTGGAAGGCGTATGACTGCAGTGATCAGCTTCATCAAGATTGCATTGCAGAACTGATCTGTGGAAATTATTGCATCAAACAAAAAGAAAATGCTAGTAAGCCAGGAATTTCTAAGGAGAGAGTGTGATACTTATTAGTATTCTTGGATTCTGCAAAGTTTATGTTGTGTGGGTATCATGCATGCTGTCTGATGAAATGAAAGCTGAAAGAGTTTGCATTTCTTGGAAACTTCTAGACGTTTTGGAAAGAAGGTGAAGATCATTACAGGTGATGAGACTTGGATCTATTGTGATGACCCCAAGGACAAAAGGCCCTCCCTGGAATACTACCATAAGGATCACCTCGGCCAAAAAATTCAAACCTCAGGCCTCGGCTGGGAAGGTCATTTGAGGGTTCAGAGCATGATGATGCAGTTTTAAAGATTACTTCCAAGATAGAATAAAGATACAAGTATCTTTATAATGAGATGTTTAAAACAAGGCTCTTGCTGCTAAAGAGTTTACTGTTAAGATAAGATGGAAGGGCACTCAACAAAATGAAATGAAATGAAAATTCATGGGTTAGAAAACAGTGTGGGGCTGAGACCCAATGACAGGCGGTATGGTCAGCTGCTGTGGAGATGAGGTAAGGGAGAGACCTGGGAGAGCTACCAGTCACATGGGAGAGTTTCATGGACAAGGTTGGTTTTGGAAGGGGCTTTCAAGGCTAGGTTGGATTTTGACCGGTTGCCCAGGATGCAGCTAGGGACTTTAAATCTATAGGTAGGCAGCAGCAGCCAAGGAGAGTAGCCTTGCCTGGTGCGTGGGAGCTAGCTCTTCAGGGGAGGCTTAAGAAGTGCCTGAGGTGAGGATTTGTCACTAAGAGGGCTGCCTAGTCACAGATCTCATGATACCTCTGTATTACATCAGATTAACTTTCCTCTGTAATAACAAAAAAATGAAGATCTCAGTGATTTAAACAGGAGAGGTGTTCATTTCTCTCTCATCATTCTGGGACCTCCAGACATGGTTTCTTCAGGGCTCAGGGACTTAGGCTGCTATTATCCTGTTATTGGCTTTCCAAAGGATAGTGTCCTTGTCCACATGATCACTGGTGGCTCACTACTTCATCTGAGCCTTGTACAGAAAGTGAGAAGGGGAAAGACCTAGAAATACATTCATCACTCCTGTTCTTATTCTGTTGGCTGGAACTCAGTCACATGGCCACAACTTGCTGCAAGAGGTGCTGGGAAGTGTAGTTTTCTTCAGAGCATGTGTTAAAATCCAGGGAATCTAGACTTAAGGGAAAGAGAAGTATAAATTTTAGAGTACAACCCCTCAACTGTTACAGCCCCCTTTTCCAAGAGGCTGTATAACTAAGAGGGTTGATAACTAAGAAACACGTGCACTGAAATTCTTAACAAGGGCTAATCCACTTCTTACTTTCTTCTGGCGCTACCTATTAGCATTGTGATGAAATTGGGAAAAACGGAAGAAGAGAGGGAATATTTGCTGAGCACTTTTTTCATGAATGCTCTGCAGCAGTTTAATCTTCACACCACCATTTTGAAATAGGCATTATTATCCCCACTTTAAAAATAATGAACTGAGATTAAGAAACAGGAAATAGACATGGGGAACTAGCATATTTGACCCACTAAAAAGAATGAGACACTTTATATTCATTAAATAGGCCAAGCATTTAATGTTTGTTAACTTATTAAATCCTCACAGTTCAGTCAGATAAATAATATTATTTCCTTTACATACAGAAAACCAAAATTGGGCAGATAAGCCTGGAATTTGAATTCAGTTCTAACCCCAAATGCCAAAATATTCACATTGTACAAACATGCTATGTCTCACCACTGTTGACTACAACATTTTTTGTGTAAGTTGATTAATTTCTTCACTCATTAATCAATCAATCCATCACTTTAACAAAAGAAGTTTTTTAAGCACCCAAATTATGTCATGTTCAAGTCCCTGACTTAGAGCTCAAATTCTGGTTTGGAAAATACTCATCCATGGAAATAAACACTTATTGTATGGTTGATATAACTGAGATTGTTACAAAGATAAATCAGTACAATGCTTGGCATATAGTAGTACTCAATAAATATTGAATTAATTAAAGATATAACCCTCAGGGACCTCATCATCTGTTAGCTCAGATTCAGAACAATGTGAATTTGGGAAACAATGTTCTGAACACTGCAATCTTGGTTGGCTACAGCTGCAAACCAAAAGATTATCTTTGGAAGGGCTGGGTGTGGAAGAACTTTTGGGGCCAGGTCTGTCTGCTCAGTGTCTCACATGTACGTTTCTTCTCTGAGTTCCCTGTGAATAGCATCTGCTTTGAAAAACCAAGGGCATGCAGAATCTAGGCAGGAAACAGGTCCTAAGCTTGAAGCCAGTGACTAGCAGATGAGTTCATTCTGTAGATCTGTAGGAGTTGGCTTCTTGTACTTAAAAAACCTGGTCGTGATTTCAGGGTGACTAAGGCTAACTTGAGAAAGGAAACAAGAACCCCTTAAATTCATCTGCATCAAATTATCTTTGGGTTTGGTAATGAACATGAGGCATTCCCAAATCAGATGTGTCCAACATGGGGAACGTGTTGCTGAATCTATTCTGTTTATTACCCTTTGTTTTCCCTCTACCTCCTCTCTCCCTCCAAGCTACTTCTGAAACACGTATCTAAATTTATCTATGCTAGAGCCAAGGGTAATGATGGCTTAGTGATGGAGGTTTCTTAAAAGAATGTATGAATTTTAATGTCTGGATGGGTGCCCAGATAAGAAAAAAGTATGAAAAGGAGGAGAGAGCATTGAAATAGAATGTCTCTAGAATGGGAAATGAAGTGGGAGGGTGATGGGATTCTCATTATTCCAGGCATCTCTATGGGGCTCCTGGCTTTTTATGGAATGATCATCACCTTGCTTCCTGTCTGATGGTTAGGCTATTGACAGTTGGCAAGAGAATCTGACTCTGGAAGAGGAGAAATGGAGGATAATGGCACTTCTTGTTGAACTTGGTGCCATCTATTAATCCGTGTCCTACTAGGATTGTATTGTGACTCAGGAGAGTGATTATACATTATGTAATAAAAGGTAGAGACTTTTAGTCACAATGTGGGTGCACACCTCCATAGTGGTATCAAGTCTGAAAAATCTATATTCAAAAAAGTTTTAAGTCAAGCAAGCAAAGCAATCAATCCAAATGTTTACACCCCCAAATTAATGTTAACATTAGCCTAGTCCCCTTGGAAAGTTACACAGTGATTTCTGTGAAGCTATCACTGAAAAAGCATTTTTTTCTTTTTTAATTTCTCATTTTTCTTTTCTTTTCTTTTTTTTTTTTTGACATTGCCTTTACAGCCATGGACTGTGCCCTTCAATAAAGTATTTCTCACTGCTCTCCTGGTTTTAAAAATATATTTGCACATTAGGAAAGATATCAAGGGAATTAATTATACAAAAAGAAATAGAATTGCTATCTTAGCATGGAAAAAATAAAATTGCAATTTTTAAATCATAAAATGACCTGTATTAAGTGTAGAAAATTCAGAAAATTATAATAAATACAAAGAAGAAAATAAGAATTTTCCCATAATTCTAGCACTCAGTGGACAACACCTTTAGGCTTTTTAATGCACAGGTAGGTGGCACCTTTGCTGACTGGTTCTCACTGCTTAGGTGAAAGAGGATAATGTATAACTAATTTTCTGCTTCTCCCATTCTACCCCTTTCATTTGTGTTCTCTATAACGCACACACACACTTCTGAGGAAAAATAATAAAAAACACTCTTGCCTTTGTATTCTAAGGCTGAAGCTCGTTCCACGTGGGGGTTTGTGTGTTTCTTTGCGCATGAGTGCGCATGTGTATGTGGATTGGGTTTGAGAAACAAGGACAGTTTATTTGGGTCTTAGGAGTCATTGAAGAAATAATTAACAAAGGCCTTAGTTTGGAAGATGAGGCTTATCATGGACTTAAGGCAGAATTGTTTTATATAGGGAGGAGAGAAAGAAATTGGAGCTTAAATTTAGAGGGGGGAGTGGTCCTAGAAGAGGGCCCCACAAGAGAGCTGACATTTCCCACAGATTGAAAGGAGAGGGTGACGCAGGTTCTGTAAGGGTCAGAGACCTGCGCCCTTCTCACCCAGCACCCCCAGAGTGGTAACTGGTGGTATGGCCCTGGGTGCAGAACCCTGAGTGAACAGCACTGTTCTGAGACCAGTGGCAGAAGCCTAAGACTATGTCAAATCCAACGCCCTTGTCAGTATTAAGGTGTACTCTAACAGCAACAGAGGCAGCAGCTGTGGTCTAAGGAGAGGCGCCGCTTCCCTCGAGTGCTACTGCGTTAGCCCTAGGGCAGTAGGGAGATCCAAAGTAAAGGGTGTGTGTGTGTGTGTGTGGTCGGGGGTGGGTTGGTTTAAAGGAGAGATACCCACAGTGCCCGACACAGTTCTTTCTCTCAGCCAGGTTTTATCTGAATTAGAAAAATAAAGAAATGTGATAGTTCTTGCACCTGTATGGAAGGAGCAAGTTCATGTTGGATGCAGACGTGTTTCTGAAACACAGTAACAATGAAATCATGCTGTATAATGTATCATGATCATTCCACACTGTTAAATACTCTTTTGCAGCATAATTTAAATAACTGCATAGTAACTCATCGTGTAGCCAAAATACAATTTGTCCACCTCCTATAGCTGGATGTTTACGTGTTTTCACTGAGCCTTATAAAAATTGTGAGGTTAAACAGTACTATTGCTATATATCTTTATCACATCCCTTACTTCAGTAAGATAATTTCCAAAAGGATTCCCGGGCCAAGGATGTTACCAAATCCTGAAGTTCTTGAACTCTTGATAAATTGTCCCACAGAAAGGGAGCACCAGCTGACTTTTCACCAGGAGATTAGGGAATTGCCCATTTCTTGGCATTCTTTTCAGTTCTGGGAAGTAACATTTTTCCAACGTTGGCAGTTGAATGGGTGAAGAATATTGCCATCTTTTAACACCACCATTTTTTTTAAAGGGGCGATTATTTTGTTAATCACTTGCATGAGTTGTAGACTTTTGACTCATTTGTAGGTCTGGTCCTCCTCAACAGATGGTCAGCATTTGCCCTGTTGAGGACAGGTCACAGGGTGTGCTTGCTATCTGCCTTCAGGTGATATGTCTCCACCTAGATGCACAGCATTGAGGGGCTAGGGACTGTCCCTGGCCCAGCAGCCGCTTCGCAGCCAGGATTCTCCATGCCAGAAGAGGAGGCATGTGTCCTGAGAGGTAGCTGGCCTTATTTATGCTCTTGGATGCGCTGCTTGACCTGTCGAGGGCTCCGTGTTCTCATCTGTTACATTCATGGGGATAATCCCTATAGACCTCACTGGGTCGCTGGAGGACTTAATGGGACATTTTATGTAAAGTGCTAAGCATAGTGGTGACGTTAGTGAGACTTCAGAAAGGGTCAGCTGTCGTTATTAGTATTGAAGGCTTTATTTTGAGATTCCTAATTTGGAATCTACCTTTTTTAAAGTTGCAGGCATTGTTTTATTTTTTTCTATGTTAACACATATGCATGTCTCATTTTCCTCAATAAAATTTTAGTCTTTCAAGAAATGTACAGCAGAAAAGTTGGGTAAGTTTGAAATAGAGAAGAAGGAAGTGGAAAACAAATCCTAAAACTAGGATTATTTTCTGTATTCATTCTCTTTTTTATTTGGCTATGTTCACATAGCTCTAATAATCATTCATATGTAATTTAAAATCCTAATTTGTGCATTTGTATTAACTTTACTATTTGCTCTTCATATTTGCCATTTTTGGTGTCTCTATGTTATTCCCTTTAGCAAATGTCCTGCAGTTTATGTGATGATTCATGTATTATTGGACATTTTGGGGTATTTTTAATTTTTGGCTATTATAAATACCATGATTGTAAAACTGACTTTCACTTGGTGTTTTTCATATTTTGACTTATTATTTAGGGTTTATGACCAGAGATACATTGTCAAATTGTATTCACTCACTGACAATGAGCCACCAACAAACTGAAAATACATTTAATAGCACTCCAGATAGTGAGGCTTTCTAGTGTTTCATTTCCATACTACACAAACCTGTAAAAAGTAACCCTATTTATTGCCTTTTGATTAGCATTTCTTTCATGACTAGTGATGAACATTTTTCTCTTTTACTTACTAGAGCTAATATTTCTTCCTCTTTTGTGATTTTTTTTGTAACTATGAGGACAGCTTTTTGACTTGAATTATCTTAAAACTAGTTTTCTCTCCACCTCAGAACACTGCTATATTGCCAACCCTGGTTATTGAGTACCCATGTAAAGTATGCATATGTTCAGTGTGAGTACCTGGTGTGAGTACACTAATCGGAGGGTGGGAATGGACACTAACATGCAGAGAAGTGGTAGAGAGACAGTACATCAGATGCAGCCCTGAGGGACATAATGAGGGTGAACATCCACTCGAATGTTCATCGGCATTTGATTTATTCTTTCATGAATTTCCCAATTAACTCATTTGTTCATTAACATTTTTTTTCTTAAATACATATGGATGCTCTTCATGTATTTTTATTATGTTTTGAAATGTTTTGCCATAGGTGTGTGTGAGAGAAACAAAGATCTGTGTATAGAATGGATTTGTTTGCCTGGGCTACAGTAACAAAATACCATAGTCTGGGTGTTTTAAACAACAGAAATTCGTTTTTCTCACAATTCTGGAGGCTCCAAGTTGAAGTTCAAGTATTGGCATGTTTGTTTTTTTTCCTGGTGACTCTGTGCTTGGCTTGTAGATGGTGGCTATGAAATAATAGAAAAAAATATGTATTGATCTCCGCTCCTGGTTGCTGGCACACTGCTCCTCAAACCCTTGTGATTTCCTAAGTGATAAGAGCACTAGGAGAATCTTTTGTTCTCATGTTTGGTCTTTGGGCCTGGCTCCTGACACAGAACTCCTAAATCCCTTGGAATTTCCTGGGTAATAGGAGTATCTTCTCTTCTAATGACGTGACTCTTGATGGGCTCCTGCGTAACCTCAGAGTGAGGACTGGTCACCAACCAAACCATGATTAGAAGCTTAGAAGTTTCAACTTCACCCTTTGCAGGAAGGGGAGAGGGGCTGGAGACTGAGTTAATGATTGATCATACCCATGTAATGAAGCTTCCATAAAACCTCCTAAAGTACAGGGTTCTGAGAGCTTCCAGGTTAGTGGACATCTCTGTGTACTGAAAGAGTGGCACACCTCAGCTCCAAGGGACAGAATGCTCCGTGCTCAGGACTTTTCTAAACCTCACCATGTGTATGTCTTCATCTGGCTGTTCACCTGAATCCTTTATCATATCTTCCATTATGTGATAACTTAAAATATGTAAGTCAGTGTTTCCCTGAGTTCTGTGAACTGTTCTAGCAAATCAAATCCAAGGAAAGGGTTGGGGGTCCAATTTGTGGCCAAGTCAGACTGAAGCTGTGTGAGTGCTTATCATCTGAGGTGGGGAATGGTCTTGTAGGACTGAGCCCTTAACCTTTGGAGTTTGCTATAACTCCAGTTAGTGTTGGAATTGAATAGCTGGTGTCGGAGAATTGGTTGGTGTGGAGAAAAAACCCACACATCTGGTGTTGGAAGTACTGTGTATGTGGGTAAAGGGAAAACACAGGAGTTTTTCCTAGACAGCTGCCTTCTCACTGTGTCTTCACATGGTCTTCACTCCGTCTGGGCAGGTATGCCCCTGGTGTCCCTCTGCGTATCTAAATTCTCCTCCCTAAAAGGACACCAGTCAGACTGGGTTAGGGCACACCCTACTCACCTCATTTTAACCTAATTACCCCTTTTAAGGCCTCATCTCCAAATAGAGTCACATTCTTAGATACTAGGGGTTAGAACTTCAACATATGAATTTTGGGGCAACCCAACTACACCTATAACAGGGATACATACCGATACACACATATGTATACATAGATACATAAATAAAAATATCTTAAAATTTGTCCATGCTGTCCTTTTGCATAATACTTATTTACATTTTTTATTTAGTTAAATCAGGTATCAAATTGAGTTTTCTAAAAACAGGCTGAAATGGAGATTTGTACGCAGGTGATTTACTCTCAGGAAAAAACTGTAAATGATTGGTGGGAATTAGGATGGGGAAGGGAGAGAAGCAGGGAGAGAAGCAAGGATGTGATGTTGGGTTAGGTCTAACCTCAGCTTCAGGACGGTGAGAAGAGGAGCTCACAGCAACTTTGGCTTAAATTGATGATCATTGGTTAATTATCATGGCAGAACCTGCAGGAGCTGGGCTCTAGCACTTCCAAGAGGAAACAGATCCCAGGGGACCTGGACCAGGTACTAACAGCACCTCCCGCATCACCGTTTGCATCATTTTTCTGAGACTTGGCCCATAGGTAGAAGAATGGTCTCCCACATTCGCTTATATTTTCTTCTAATATTTTAAGATTTAAAAAAGTCTACTTGAAATTCATTTTTCTGTCTGGTGTGAGGTGGAGATACAAGATGATCTTTTCCCAACAGCTAACGAGTTTGCTCAACCCCAGTCACTGACAGGGCCAGAATGAACAGGAAATTGCTATGTGGTGCTCACCTGGGTGTAGAAGTTGCTGTAGGTTTTGGGCAACTTTCTCATTCCCAGTTCCATAACTATGTATCCTCAGTCTCAAAAGAAGTGTGCATCCCACCTCCACCCAGGATGAGGAGAAATAAAGAAGTGATGAAACTTGACCATCAGGAAGGGGGCCTTATATCCAGCTTTGATATTCAGCTCAAGCAGGTAGGCGCTGCCATAGCGGCTGAGAATGTTTGTAGGAATGCCTGGCCCTTGACCTCCTGGAGTGGAGACTCTGAGAAGAAGAAAGGTTCAGCCTCTCTCATTGAGCCTTGTGCTCAGAACTGCTTCTCTTTCTCCTCGAGAGCACTGGGAATCCATGGCAGAGGATTTCCAAATAGACTTCCAGGCTCCCTTCCTCCTGGAGACGTTCTTGCCCCAGTGGTTGTCACGACTGCATTTCCTTTCTGCAGGAAAGCCCTTCTGCCTCTGCACGCATTGTGTTCTCCTTGGGGAATGCAGGAAAGACAGTCATCCATCTCTCCTGTGATGCCCAGATCCTCAGCAAGTGATCTTCCTTCCAATCTTGGGAACACCCTGTTGAGTCCTAAGTTGACCTTTCTGTTCCTTTTATAGTAGAAAAAGAATTGTTCTGTTATTTATCTTCTCATAAAATCTTCATGTTATACTTTGCCTTTGTTATCATTTTGGTACATTCTTTACCACCAATCAACCTCCCCTTCCAGGAAGGATACCCGATGGATCTATTTTTGTAACTCCTGTGGCTTTTTCTTATCTCTGATTACTTCATGTTAAATTAGCTCAGTCTGGCTGGGGACACTCACACACATGATTGCTTTGGTGAGTGGTACAGTGACCTTTCTGGAAAGGTCTCCTCATATTGCTGATAAACTATCTGAAAAAAAAAAAATGCTGACTTAAGCTTAGTGTGTGACTATATCAGGGATGGGAGTGGGACATATCCCTGACTTGAGCCCTGTAATTTGCTTGCTCAGTTAAGTGTCTCAGAAGCGAATGTAATAGGGAATAAGATCTCCTTGCCATAGTGAAGAAGGAAGTAGGATTACTGTCCAAGGCAGGTGATCGCATGCAATCATTAAGTAGGAAAATGGCCAGAGAGCCTGGTGAATTTCCAGATTGAGGCTATGGTTCCTTTGAATCAGCCTGCAAATGACTTTGTCAAGGTCAGAGTCAATGGACAGGACAGAGCAATGATTTCTGGGTCCAGCCCTGGGCTTTGAGTGTCACTGAAGCATACACTGGGCAGTGGTTATCCTTCCTGAAGCTTCCTCCCATGCACCTCCGGTAGGTTAGAAACGTTTGGAAGATGAGATCCATACAGCCTGTCGGATGCCGTGTTTCACCATGCAAACCTGTTCCCCTCCCTGGCTCCCTCCGTCCCCTTCTCTCTCTTTTGTTTTATTTCATCTCTGGGTAACAGGTTCAGGATAACACTGGGCCAGAATGGTGAAGGAGATACTTTTTCCTGTGTCTGTCACCTCCTCTTCAGCTGAGGCAATCTGCTTCTCCCCTCCATCCTCGGCTGTTGAGGGCCATCATGTTGGCTTTTGCTAAATTAGCCCCCTCCTTCCCCCAACACTGCATTGCTGCTCTTGTCTCTTACTGCTGCTTCAGAACATAACCGTCCATGGCCCTGTTCCCACAGAACCCTGCCGAGTGACTGGCTGAACCGTTGGCCTACGGCATGGCCACCCTGCAGACTTAGCAGTGACTTGGCTCCTAATACTGGCATTTCCAGCATCAGGGATGCTGCTGGGAGAAAAGTTTTTAGAGGGTGTCAGCATTGGAAGCAAGTGAAGGGGTCAGTGGAGAATAGGCAAGTGACTGCTTACTTTCAATGCATAATTTTCTAAAAGTTAAATAAAAAACAACGACTGATACAAAATAACCATGAATTCGTGTAAAAAATGCAATTCATTTTATTGATGAGGGAACCAATCACATGACAAAGCCAATTCAAGGAAAAATAGAGGAACTAGGTATTTATAGACCATAAGGAAAAAGCTGCCAGGATGAGATATTACTTTAGAAAGAGATTGTGAGATAAGATGCAAAACTGTGTAATATCCTAGACAGCGATATTACTACTGGACAATAATCATTGGCATGGGTACTAGACAAAAATGTGCAGATTAACTTGTAAAAATGTCTAGGCTTGCATCAATAGAAAGGAAAAGGTCAAAGATATATTCCATTGGCGACTGAATAATCTTTGGATAGGCCTAAGAAACAGTGTTGTACAATAATAGTATGATACTGAAAAGAACACACTTCCCCTGCCGAGTTTTGGAAATACACATACACAGAGAAAATCACATATAGATTTTATATCTGTGTGTACATGTACCATACATTTTTATATATGTGTATGAGTATATAAGCATTCTTTGTGTGTGTGTGTTTGTGTGTGTGTGTGTATATGTATGTATGTGTGTGTATCTCCTCCCTGACATGTTCTAGAGCAGCAATACTGCAGGTCGCTATTACACCAGCACTGACACCTGGACAGTGCCTCCAGAGATTCTGCTTGAAGTGCTTGGAGGTGTAACCTGGGCATCATCATTACCTGGAGAGTGCCCTGATGATGGGCTTTACCCCTTCCCTTAGGGGAGACTTTCCGTAAAGGGAAATGAGTTTCTTTGACTTCGTGTAGAAGGAATCCCACACCATCTTCCTGCATGCCTCAGAGTTCTCACTGGTCTTCATTACAAATACAGGACATCCAACAACCGGCTGCAACAGCAGAAGTCCACACCAGCGGAGGTTCGGCGTTTCCCACCGGGAACCTGGTAGCTAATAAGATGGGCTTGTCGGTTTGAAAAGGCTGCAGGGAGGCACAGCCTCCTCCCGGGGCAGGGGAAGGGGGGATGGTCTGGCAGGGGCCGCTGGGGGTGGAGAGGGCAGCCTGTCACACATTAGGATTCACAGGCACACTCTTTAAACAGACGCCCCCTCCGTAGACTGTGTTTGGGTTCCTTAGGAAGAGCCACTGCTCACTCTCTTCTTGGGAAACCTTCAAAGCCTTGTGGCTGCCTTGATCCCTTTACCCTGTCATTTCTCAGCCATGGATGCTAGTTTCACTTCTCAACTGTGCTTTCTTTCCCCTTTCCATCCTGTTCTTCAGTCCCGTGTTAGGTGTTGGGCTCAGTTTTCTCCTGGGGCTTTTTAACCCTGGCTTGGTTTTCAGGACTCCAGCGATGTTTCCTCTTCATCCCCCTCGTGGAGGTGGGATGGAGGAGAGAGTCAAAGAGGAGAACGTGACTCTTACGGAAAAGCTTGGGGAGGACGGTCAGTCCCTGCAGGAGATTGTGTGGGTTCAACGGCTGACTGATCTCCTATGTCTAACTTCCAGAACTCTGAGAAAGGGGATTCCCCACACTGGAAAACTGCTCTAAGTCTGAGCGGTCATTAAACAGGTCGTTCAGTGAGGAGGTGCTGTACTAAAATCTAGTTTTTAATTTAGGCTTCATTCTTGGTCTTGGTGGGGTAAGCAGTGAGGTGGTGAGGACTCCAGCCTGGCTGTTTGAAGACAATCTGGGCCTTTGGGAGTGGTGAGACACATTTGGGTACCTCTCCTATGAGAGATGGTCCAAATTACCAACTACAAGCTCTGGAAGGAGGAAGAATCCGTGAACCTTGGGCAGGTTATTCATCTTCTCCAAACATCAATTTATTCATCTGAAAACGAGGGAAATAAAAACTGCACCAAGAATGGTTGCAATAATTGATTGAGATAACACACACATATTACACATGTATCCACAAATCTTTCAAATTGATGGAGCCGCCCTGTCTTTAATACACAAATGGAAATGTCCCTACCTGTTGGTGCATGTAGGGTGGGAAGTCCAGTATCTTCCCTGCCCTCTCTACCTGCAGGACATCACAGTGCACCTACGCCTCTCCTGGTTGCTGCTGGCTCTGACGTTCAGCACATGCCAAGTGTTCTGAGGTTCTTCATTCACCACTCACTTGGCTGGTCTTTTCTCTTGTCCCCACTTTTCTTCACAGCAGGCTCCTTCCCTTTTGCTTCATTTCCTGAGGATTTTCTTGAGCACAAGGCATTTGTGTGGAGCAGTCCTTTAAAGAACAAAGCTTTTGGAAGAGCAGCAGATGGCGTAAAGCTGAAGGTCTCTCCTGAGACAACTGTCATCCTGGGAATTGTGTCCTCTGACCCTGATGCAAAGGCTTGCTTTGCCAATGTTGTCTCCTCCCAAGCAAGGGCATAGATGCCCTGCTTACTCCTTCTAGCACAGTGAAGGCTCAGGGGCACTGGAACTAAAGTGCAGCACAGAAGTCAACCTGGACATGGCACAGGCTTTTACTACTTTGCTATCCCTAAATGAGCCTTATTTTCAGCCTGCTTCCATGGGACCAAGTGCAGCTTCCCACAACCACAGGAAGAGACTGGCGATTTCCAATTCTTAGAATACAGACCAAAGTTCCTCTTGATGCCGGAGTAGGACAGGAAGACTTTCCTTTAACTCAAGTCTAGAACCTACCACTGAAGTATTGATATTTCCCTCCCAAGGTGAAGCACTTCCTTGGATGGTCTACAGTGTACATACTCATTTCCTTCTGAGAAACTGCCTCTTCTTTCATAGCACAGAGATGATGATGACGATGATGTTCATGATGATGATTGCTAAACATCATCCTGAACAATATCCTAGTTTTAACCATTATGTAACTGGCTTTGCCATTCCTGTATTTCCCTTCCCAGCATCCAGCTTCCCACAGAATTTCAGAATGCTGAAAGGCCTACTATAGGCATGCTATTATAAAGCTCTGGGACTTACTTTTGACATTTATAAACTGAGAGTGTTAAAATACATACATTTCAAACTCCCTGGCTGTGCTAGCATTTTGTATTTCCAAGATTGATCTGCATGCTACTTAAATGTGTACCTATTTATAAAGGGGGATTTTTCCATTCACCTTTGGTAACTGAGAGTCCTGCTATTTCCTTGATTGATGTAATAGACTCTGCAGATACATGGCAAGTTTAGGAACATCAAACAAATATGCATTTCTAATCAATTATTTACCTTGTATATAAGCATGAGTGCAAGTGGAATTACAAGTAAAAAATCAGTGCTAGATGAAAGGAGGAGAATCTTTCTTCACTTCCAGGTAGTTGGAGGAAACGATTGCTGGGGAAAGTGGAGATTTAAGGAGTTTTATATGAGTGGAAGGCAGGAGGCCTCGAAAGCATTTTGGCAAAGAGAAAATATTCCGGTTGTAGGGTGCGAAACAAGAGAAAAATTAAGATGGGGAAGAAAGAAGTGGTGAACTTGTTTTGCTGGGTGGACTTCGGGTACAGAAGTCAGCAGGCTGCATCCCACAGTAAGCCATGTTGTGTTTGCATTAATGTCCAAGAGTATTATGTACTTTGTAAAGGAAGTGAACAGAAAGTATTATGGAAATAATAATAACAGTGAACATAATTATAGCCAATATTTACTGCGTACTTATCACATGCTAGGTCTTAGACTACGTGCTTCATATGTGTGACTTTATTTAATTATCCCAACATGCTAATGCAAAAGGTAGCATCATGGTTTTCCCTTGGCACATGCAGAAGACCGAAATAGGTAGTTGCTAGCCACTTTCCCAAGGCCTCACAACTATTAAATGTGGAAGTTGGAGTTCAAAGTAAGGTTTGGCTGAATTCAAATGACTATGCTGATTCTTATACTAATACTTAAATGAATAAATAATATACATATTTAGAACAAACTTAACCCTGAGGATGTTAATTGAGCTCTCCGGTTGCAGTGACCTCTTAGTTCATAAACTTGGAATTTTCTCTCTTCTCAACATGGACTATTGAAACTCTTAAGGCTGGTAGTTCCCCGATGGTGTAGCGGCTTAAGGCTTTGGCGCTGGCGCTGTCAGCGCTGCGGCCTGGGTTCGATTCCCAGTCAGGGAGCTGTCCACATACCAAAAAGCAAAAAAAAAAAAAAAAAAAGTAACTCTCAAGGCCATCTAGAGATTCAAACCATTTTCTCAGGACTTGATTTTTCCTTGCTCAGAATTATAACTGGGATGACTTCTTCACTGGTAACTCAACTTTTTAAATTACGTGAGTATGAAAAATTATTTATGTGGTTTTCAGAAGAGGAAAGTTTACCCATTATTTTTGTTTTTTCCTCCCTCCCTCCCCTCCTTCTTTCCTCCCCTCCTTCCTTCTTCCCCTCCTTCCTTCCTCCCTACTTTCCTTTGATGCCAATCTAAAGAAAATCTGCCATTTGTCTTTCATGTTAAAAAGTCTTGAGCATGTTTTATGTTTGAACATTGTGCTTAGCACACACATTATCTCACAACTTCTGTGGAAGGAAGCACAATTATTATCACTAGTTTAAGTGATATTATTATTATTATTTCTTATTAAAAAAGAATAAACTGAGATTGTTGCTTGCCCAAGGTCACACAGCTAGTAAGTGGTGGAGGCAGGACTGAACCTCACCTGCCTGATTTAAAAGACTGTGCACTTAATCATAATACCATATTGCATGTTATCAGAGGAAGAGCCAGTCCTGCCATGTCCATAGTAGTCATGAGTAATGGTTAACTGTTAGACATCTGTCCATGTCTTTGTACATTCTTCCTTCCTTCCTCCCATCCATCCATACAAAAAATAGCTATTAATGTAGTACAAATAATTTATTGGCTTTCTGGACAAGGAGGAGAATAAACCGCTTGGAGTTTTGAAAAGAATGGATCTGCAGAAAGTCTCAGAGAAAAGTTGAGAGTCTTATTTCTCCAAATAATTAAAATAATATTGGCATTAATAGATAGAAGATTAAAGGGCTGGGCAGGGCATTAAACATAGGGTCAGAATGATGCATCTTCTTATGCTCTGATTCTTGGCACTTTCATTTAATGGGGACAAAGTTTGTTCCACTTTGCTTTGCTATAGCAGGCTCAACAGATTTCTTTTTGCAAACCCTTGCTTCTATGGACTCCTTCTACCTGGTATATAGTCAGCAACATTCCATACCTGCTATGTTTCAGACACTGAATAATACAAGGTCCCTATTCTTAAGTAGAACTCAGTTAATGCCAATTTTCTCATGCTTTATACCGGCATGCTTTTCAAATGCTGGTCCAACAACAGAATTGATCAGAAGTACCTGGAGAGCTTTATAGCCATCACTTTATTTTATTTTATGTATATTTTTGGATAATCTGTAGACCAAAGTGATTAAAGGCAGACTCTGAAGAATTGATTGCCTGGGTTCAAATCCTAGCCTTGGTCAAGTTACTTAGCCTCTCTGGGTTTCGGTTTCCTCATTATAAAGGATGATGTTAGCAGTTCCTCATTCATATGATTTTAATGAGAATTTAGAGAGTTAATATTATACATAAAACACTTAGAATAAGTGTCTGCCACATAGTACTGTAAATTATTGGAAGTATAAATCATGAAAATGCCAAGATGGGCTGGATGGTAATTTTGAGGGTTGGGGCCTAGGAGCTTTATTTTTTTAGGTTTTCCAGGTAATTCTGTTTCTGGATCTTGTTTTAGGCTAAGTGACATAGTGTCCAGTCACATATTCATAAATGTGCATCTGTGTCCTAGGTTTATTTCTCTCTCTCCTTTTTACCAACTGCTTTCACTCTTTTATGTCTTAATAAAAAATCTCTCTTCTTCTAAACAATCTTTTGCTTGTCTGGATTCTCTTGAGTCCCCTTGCTAAGATGTAGTGTTGATCAGAAACTACTACTCAGAAACTAGCAACTGACTGCGTCTTTCACCTCCCTGGGATCATCTTCCCTGGCTATCATTTGCCTGGTTTGATTGGCTCTATGTGGTTCTATTAATAAATTCCTTGGTGTAGAGTAGACCCTCACCTATGGGGTGTCACATAGTCAAAGCTCAGTAAATACTAAGTATGGTAATGATCTAGAGTCAACACCTAATTCAAGCAGGTATTCGGATTATTCTTGCCATAATCATTTACTAGGACTTTATTCAACTTTATTTGATAGGAGTACTTTTTTTCTTTTCAGCCATGAGAAATAAGTAACTATTCTACATTTATAGATCTTAAAAATAGAAAACCAATGGGGGAAAAAAAAATCACATAGTAAATAAAATGTCATATGCTTTGGTTTATTTATCTCTTTTATATCTGGAACTCACTTTCCACGTAATGTTGACCACACAGCCTATGTAAGAGTACCAGAATCAAGAGAGAGTTCGAAGACAAACAAAGGAAGTGACTAAACGTGTTTACAGGTAACTGACTCTATGCCCATTGACTTTTGGGTGAAGAACAATGTCTTCAGAAGATACAGACTGGCTTCCTGGTCAACACAAACCCTAAGGCTACGCAATAGTTGTTCCTTTCCTGCTCGAATCATTAATTTGAGAGGGGGGTGTCATCCTAATTTGTCCAAGATATGAGCACAAGACCGATGTTGGGTGTCTCTTAGTCAGTTTTGGCTGCTATAACAAATAACCATAGATTTTGTGGTATATAAACAACAGAAATTTATTTCTCACTATTCTGGAGTTTGAAATTTCAAGATTAGGGTGCTACCATGGCTGGATTCTGATGAGAGCTCTCTGTCAGGTTGCAGATGACTGACTTCTTACATCCTCACATGGCAGAAAAAAAGAGGCTGAGAGCGCTCTCTGGGGTACCTTTTATAAGAGCATTTCTCCCAGTCAGGAGGGCTTTACCCTCGTGACATGATCACCTTTCAAAGGCCCCACCTCCTGTTACCACCATACCCGGGGCTAGGATTTCAACATGAATTCTGTGAGAGACATCAATATTCAGTCCATTGCATTGGGTCAAGTAGAGAGACCTCCCCTGGGAGTTCCTAAATTGAAGTTACAGGTGAGAATCATCTAGAACTGTTATGGCCATGGCCAGCCTCATGCAGCTGGTGGTTTAGAGCATCAGTTCCCAAGTGGTGGTACACGTACTCCTGGAGGGTATGTGCTGTATGCAAAAAATTAGTAATGGTGAAAAAAAAGTAAAAAAAATACAAAACGTTAGTTATGGAACAATAAATGTTAAGTTTGAACCACCATTAGTGGAGACACTTCAAAATTAGATCCCATTAGCAAATGATGATGGGTGAGGATGTGGCTATGAACCCTTCCCCCACACTGCTCTGCTACCACTCATTTTAGTATATGTGCGAGCACTGTCCTACCAGTCATTATACACAGTTTCAGAACAGTCCATTTGTGACATTTCTAGAACTTCCCCAAACATATAAATATATTCATAGCCAGATTGTTTGATCAGTTTAGTTGTTGACTGAGTAAAAGTGGGCTGTATTTAATCGTGAATCTTTTCAAGTTTTTTTATTTAATGTTTAAATACTTGATCATCATTATCAATATTTAACTGCATTGCAAATATTGTAAAATCTGTGGTTTGTACATTTGGTGTAGTAATTTTTTCCCCCTAACTTATTACTTCATTTCACCATTTTATATTAAGGTAGGCACTAAACAAAAATGTCAGTATTTAAGAACAGCTGTTTTAAAACAAGGGGTACAATTTATAGAAATGGGTTTAAAAGGGATGCACAAGTGGAAAAAGGTTGGGAACCACTGGTTTAGAGAATAAGTCTGTTAGGTGGAGAGAGACGTGGATGAGATTGATGAGAGATAGTGAAAGTAGAAAGGGAGTCATCACAGAGTTTGAGGCCCTGGTTTTAGTTCCTTCAGCCTTACTCCAACCCCATCCTCTTCGCAGTATAGTATGTGATGCAACTGCTTTCTCTTTTTTGCTTACATTCATATAAATTGGTTTCATTTTAATGCCATGGAATTCTGACATGGTAGAATGGAATTAAGTTTAGGGATTGAGACTGTAAAATTTATTCTTCTATTAATATAGCTGTAACACTATATATTTTTAAAGTCTAAACAGTGTCACACTGTCAATTCACAGCAAAGTAGGGGTTAACTAACATCCCTAGATATTTTACAAATAAACTACTGTCTAGTGATCTTTGCTTTCCTGCGATGGGCATTTGATTCTTTCAACTAAATGCAAACTTTTGTCTTTATATTTCTTAAATCCCATGTTGGTGCTTATGGCCCAGTATTCTAACATATGTAAAGTGTGAACATTGATGTTTGTCATCTATCATATCATCTCTCCCTTCTGAATTTGTGATCTGAAGATTTGATGTATGAAGGCTGTCCAGAAAATATACAACCATGTAAGCATTCTCATTATATTGACGATGGCTGGATTTTTTCCGGACAGCCCTTGTATGTGTGCTTTACACCTTCATACATGTATACAAGTTTAAAATGTTGGGGGGAAAAAAAAAACAAGTGTTATTGGCCTTCTCATTTTCCTCCTAGGCATATATCCTCTCACAGATGCCTAAAGAGACATGTTGAAGGATAGCCCTCACAGAATTGTTATAGAAAAAAATGAGAACCATAATATTTAATAACTGATAAATAGATAAGCAATGTGGTATATTCATACAATGAACTACATTACTGCAATTAAAAGAATTGAACTAGAATGCCAAGAATGAGTACTGATTATTGTTAAAACATACTAATGGCAAAGGCATTGTACAGAGTTAACATGTTCAATGCAGTGTGGTATTATAACAAAATGTCATATGGCAAAATGTTAAACATGGTCAGTCATGGATAGTAGAAACATGGGTAATTTTTTTTTGCCATAGACCAAAAGTTTGTGTCTCCTCAAAGTTCATTTGCAAAATCCTAAGCCCAGCATGATGGGGCTTTTGGGAGGTTTTAGGTCACAACAGAGTCCTCAAGAATGGGATTAATGCTGTTCTAAGAGAGACCCCAGGGAGCTCCCTCACCTCTTTGACCAGGTGAGGTTGTGGAAAGAAGACAGCCATCTGTGAAACTGGAAGTGGGCTTCACCAGACACCCAGTTTGCTAAGCACTTTGATCTCAGACTTCCCAGTCTTCACACTGTGAAAGAGAAGTGGTGTTTCTGCCACCCAGTCTGTAGTATTTTATGATCGCAGCCTGAATGGACAAAAACAATTATATTACACTTGTGATTTTTTAAATAAAGAATTCTAAAATACAGTCTTTGCCACTCCAGTTGTAGCATCCATCAAAGTAATTGACATCTTAATAAATATCAAAACATGCTCGCTGCAGCAGCACAGCTGCTAAAGCAAATATCAAGAAAACAAATGGATCTGGATTGACATGAGAAGTTCGGCAGAGAAAGGCTACTTACTCCCTGACCCAATTCTTCTTCCTCACATAAAGCGCGATTACCTTCACCAGTGTCCAGTGGTGGTTGGATCTGGGCCATGGGACTGGATTCTGGTTTATGGAATGCAGATCTGGCCATCAGATTCCCTGCATGATCCTCTGTGTTCTCTCCTCCTCTCCACAGTGACAGTGGAGGCCCAGGGATGAAAGGAGTCACCACTCAGCACACTGCCAGCCTGGGCAGCAGCCCCACCTGCCACAGACTGTGATGTAAATGACCAGTCAACCTCAGTTGTATCAAGTCACTGAGAACCAGGAGATTATTTTTCAGCAGTTCATGCTGCTTAGCCTTTTGATACATTTGCTCTTCTACAAAGATTTATCCACGGAGAAAGTAATATTAAAACATTCAAGGAAAATAAAACAAATAATGTTCCACTACCTTAAATCAGCTTTTACCATTGTTTTCCTTTTCACACTTCATTATAATCTGTAGACATATTTTAAGAAAGTTGTTGCAAAAAAATTTGGAGTAAGTATTCCGCAGGAAAGAAGATTTTCAAAGAAATCTTTTCCCTTCTTTTCTTTTTTTCTTCTTTTGAGTTATTTTAGGATACATTTTGGAGATATAGACATATTTGATTTTTTTCCTAAATAATTACATCAAATTGCAATATCAACAGTTTTCCTGCAGTATATACGCAGTAGCTTTTAAACATTTTATTTTTTCAAATGAAAATAGTTGTACCTTTCAAAAATACTGCAAAGGAAAATACTTGTACCTTATGAAAATATTATAATCTCCTTTGGGAATTTCAGACAATACAGAAAAGTTTGAAGAAAAAAGTAAAAATCATTCATGTTGCCTCTGTGTAGTGCCCATGAAAATGTTTTGGTGTGGAGTCCTCAGTTATACATGTGTGAACACACGCACTCAGCACACACAGACGGTTAGTGATAAATCTTGTCTAATCTACCTTAGCAATATATTACAAATATTTTTTATACCAACAAATACAGATATATGTATATATGTACAAATATATAGATGTGTTTTTTCAGCAGTCATGAGCCAACATGGATATTTAAATTTAATTAAAATTAAATCAAAGTAAAAGCAAAAATTCAGTTTCCTGTCACATCAGTCACATGTCAACACTCATTAGCCACATGTGACTTGTGACTACTGTATTGTACAGCACAGAGACAGAACATTTCCACTAGTGCTGAAAAATTTGTTGATCTTGTTATAAATTCATAAATGTTTGCATAGGTTTATTGAACAAATTCTCTATGCTTGGTATTAGGTTATCCCTAGTATGTTATTTTCTCTGGGCTAAACAATAGTGCAAGGAACATTTTTGTGGCAGTCTTTGGGCTGATCCATCATTACCTTCTGAACTCTGAGCTGGGTCCTAACTTCAGCAACAATGGTGTGTGACAGTTCCATCTCTGACTCAGCTCTTGCCACACTTGTTTCCTGATTTTCTTTCTTTGACTTGGCTGCCTCACTTAAATCTCATCTGGACCCTGAGTCATTTCAGATTGCTATAAACAAAATACCATGGGCTGAGTGTCTTAAAGTATAAAAATTTACGTCTCACAGTTCTGGAGACAGGGAGGTCCAATATCAAGGGCCTGGTGTCTGGGGTGGTTCTGTTTCCTGGTTCATAGACAGCTGTCTTCTCGCTCTGTTCTCCCATGGTGTAAAGGGGTGAGGGAGCTCTCTGGGGCCTCTTCTATAAGGGTGTTAATCCCATTCGTGAGGGCTGCACCTTCATGACCTAGTCACCTCCCAGCAACCCCTCCTCCTAATACCATCACATCAGAGGTTAGGATTTTAACATATGAATTTTGGGGGGACACAATTGGTCTGTCTCATCTCATGTTTTAACTCTTGTTTCATAGACCTATGCTTTACCTTTACTATCTGTAGATGTGTAAAACAGTTATTGTCTGCTTTCTTTCTACTCTTTCTGAAAGTAAATTTTCAAAAATATTTTCATTTACCTTTCACTTCTGTGTAAGTTAATATAGGTTAGGTTGTGCTACAGCAACCAAAATTCTCAACGTCTTAGAGGCTTAGTAAAACAAGGTTTTATTTTTCACACATGCTATAGCAGGTGGCTGGAGCTCTGCTTCAGGTTATCTTCACTGCAGCATACTAACTGATGGAGGAGTCACCATCTGGAAGCTTCCTGAGAGAGAGAGAGAAAGACCTTGGCATATTCACACACTAACTCTTCAAGTTGCCTCCCAGAAGAGATACACATGACTTCTCACATTCCAGTGATTAAAACAAGTCACACCATCCTAACTCTAAAGGAGATGGGACATACATGTGCCAGGGGGAACAGCCAGAAATATTTGATAAAAAACATGAATGATGCATCTGATATTTACTTTGATTAGTTATAAAATTTTTGCAAAAGCATAATAAAATAGCAATGATATTTATCATGGGTCAAACATTCACTGTGAGCCAAACATTTTGGTAAGTATCTTACCTGCTTATCTCCTTTAATCTTTGCAATCTTCATTTTCTTCATGATGATTACCCTCATTTGATTAATGAGGCATAGAAAGGGTAAGCATGTTGCCTAAGGTTATATAGCTAGTAAATGGTAGAGCTGGGATTCTGATTCTGAAGACTACATGCTTAAATGCTTCCTACTGGTACATTACTTTGTGTTGTCTTTTAGAGTCATACTGGTGGTTTTCCTCTTACTCATCTTTAAGTGGAGGAAGTTCTAGCCAGACCTCCTGTCCCTGAGTAGTGCATAGGTCAGATTCCTGCTGTAGTATAATATTTGGGTGCTACTTGGCTTCTCATATAGAAAGTAAGTGGAGGGCTGGATGAGGCAGCATCATATGAGCAGGAAAGTTTTTATCAACCCCCAAAGATAGACCCCCATGAGCCATAGACCTTGAAAACCTGGGTACTTTGCATTACTTTTCTCTATTGAAACCATTGCGAAAGTGGTGGCTTCATTGAACAGGGGGAGTATCCATCCAGTCCCTTGGGGAGACATCTTTCCAGTTCTGTATTGAACCTTAGGTGTAGGACAAAGGAACCCTGTCTGGAATAATCCAGTTAAGAGAAAAACCTGCTGACCTGTGGGCATTCTGCTTGATGTGGCTATAAATATAGTCCTCACCCCCTGCTTGCCATAGCTGCTTTTCTTGTTCATGTTTGTTGTTAATCCACATCTCTTCCACAGTATGCTTTTGCTTCTAGAGCTCACCCCTTAAAATCAGGAACATTTCCCCCCACAAGCCCATATCCACCTGACTGGTGCCACTGTGAGAAAAATGGCTAGGAGTGCCGTGATGCTTTCTCTTCCCATCCTTGCAAACGGGAGTTGATTGGCCCGAACCATAGAGAAATTGAGTCCAAATATGGCCATCTTCCATCTGCTCTTGACCTACTCATGGGCTTTGCCATAATTTCCTTCCCTTCCTTCCTGCAGCTGCCTTTGAGGAAAGGTAGTTATTTCTTTCATAGTTGGTACAGAAACTGGCAGAAATCTCCCCACTTTGTGGCTCATGTGTGGTTGGTGCCATTCCCTGGATCCCTGCTGGCAACATTGTGTTCCTATGCCTGCCCCAACTCGCTCCTCTTTGGTCATTTCAGTGATTTTCCTGGAGGGGAATGGAGACTGTGTTTATGTTGTCATCCTTCCTGTAAGTCTGTTCTTCATTTTTTCTAACATTTTTAAAAAACTTAGCAGATGTTAAAAAGTTGCTTAAATTTGCATTTCTTGATTACTAGTTGGTTTGAACATTTTCCCAGACATTTGTTTCCTATTTGTATTTTCTCTTGTGTAGATGATGTTTGCTTGAGACTTGATTGTTGAGGAATTGGAGTCCTATGGGTCGTTTCTAAAAATAATATGTATGCATCTTGAGATCATGAAGGAATTGTTCCTGTCTGTCATTTTTGATGCAAATATGTTATTTTTCATTGTGTTCCCTTTTCCTTTTATAATGGTTTCTGTATGATGTTATCAGGGTCTTTCCTAATAGGTGTACCTGTTCAGTGCTTGTCTCTTCTCCCTAGGATGCAGGCTGCTTGGGGGCATCGGCCCTGGCTGACCTCTTGGACCTAGAAAGGGGCTTAGCTCAGAGTTGTTTTTTAGTAAAACATAAAAATAGATTTGATTGCTTCAAACCTTCCAAGGTAACCATCTCTTCTTTACGTTATAAATGTTTAATCTATTTTTTCATATTATTTGTTTAAATTGAAAACATTTGTTTCTCTAATTTCACTGGAACTCAACCTGTGTTACTTTCCCCTCCTGCTCTTGTCTTCAACCCCATGTATTCTGTGATGTTTCCCTCTTCAGTATTTTTTGTGGTAAGCTTTTTAAAACCATATATTAAGTTATTGTGTTCCATGGATTAACTTTACTAATTAACCTAATTACCATATGGGTTCCATTATTATTGCTTAAACTTTTAAAAACAGATCTCATAAGTTTAATTTCCCCTCAAAGTTTTTCTTTTAAAAATATTGTTTAATAAGGATACTCATATTCTTTCCAGTTAATTTTAGAGTCCTTTGAGGGTTTGTTGCTGATGGCTCCTCATAATTCCTGCCATCTCTTCTAAAGGGCCAGTGCTATTTGGTTATGGATTGGCATCACACTTACCTGTCGTTTCCCGCGTCCATCTTTCCCACCTCTAAAACTCTACTCTCTCATCTCTGAACTTCTGAAGCCTCTTCCATTGTCATGACTGCGTGACTATTAGTAAGAGTAGTTCTGAAATTGCTCCTGAGAGTTTTTTAGTATCCTGGGCTGCAGTTCATTTAATATTCATTCGAACATATTAAATGAATGGGTGTTTTAAACTCTCTTCATTGATACCTTAAATTGTCATTTCCACTCTGTATGCGTTCCACACTTCTGCTTTAAAAACTTCAACTGTAGTTACATCTGAAAACTAACTCATTCCCCTTCTATATGACCTCCAGAGCCACCCATTCACATTCTGCGTTCATTCAGTCAAAAAGGACTTATTTCTTAGGTTCTGCGCTGGAGTCCAGGCTTACAGTGATGACCAGAATGGACATGGTTTCTGCTCTTTTTTTTTTTTTTTTTTTTTTTTTTTTTTTTTTTTTTTTTTTTTTTTTTTTTTTTTTTTTTTTTTTTTTTTTTTTGTATGTGGGTGGTTCCCTGGCCGGGAATCGAACTCAGGCCACAGCGTTGACAGTACCAGTGCCGAAACCTTAAGCTACTACACCACCAGGGAACTCCGGTTTCTGCTCTTGTACAGCTTGAACTTTGAGATTTTTTCTTTCCTCACTCTCAAAAATAACTAGAAAAAGAATGAAAAGAGATAAAACCACTGCAGTTTTTTTGCCCTTAGATTTTTAACCAGAACAGTAGAATTTTTTGAGATATATTTGAGTTATTTTCCCTAGTTTTGTCATTTATTCCACAGTTTATCATAAAAATTGGGTAGCAATGTGTAGGCCTGATGAGTCTTGTCAGACTCTCTGACACATCTGGGATACACGAGGGCTGTCCAAAAAAAAAAAAAAAAAAAAAATCCAGCCATAAGTGCCTCTATTTTTCATTTATATGGCTGCATACTTTCCGGACAGCCCTTGTATGTTTCAGTAACACAAACCTGTGCAATCGCTTGGTTAGGTCTTAGCTCCCTGGGAGAAACTTAGCAACCACCTGGATGTGTCTCTTCTCTTCGAAGACCTAGCTGTGTTCTTTCCAAGAGTATGAACCTTGGTTTCTTCTTAGCAGTCAGTGTAGGATAGTCTTACTTCATTGGACTTGAAATTAATCTCTAAAAGAGGAAACTCTGTTGTGCTTTCACCACTTATTTGTCCTTCAGTCTTGTAGTATTATGTACTTTCCTAATTCTTACCATTCATTTCTCTATTCCTTACCAGTGTGTGGTGGATGATTTATTGCAAGCTTGTCCAACCTGTGGGCCATGGGCTGCACACAGCCCAGAAAGGCTTTGAATGCAGGCCAACACAAATTCATAAACTTCCTTAAAACATTATGAAAATTATGCATGGACCTTTTTGCTTTTAAGCTCATCAGCTATCATTAGTGTTAGTGTATTTTATATGTGGCCCAAGACAATTCTTCTTCTGGTGTGGCCCATGGAAGCCAAAAGGTTGGACACACCTGCTTTGACTGCTTTCTGTTTGCATTCTTTCTAGCATTTTATTTTAATAATCTATCATCTTCTCCTATAAGGTTAGTGTGGGAGAGTGTTCCCCAATTCTTTCATTCATGTTCTTCTCTAACAGGCAAATGCAGTTAAGTGTCCTACATGAACTTCCAACATTCCTAAAACAATTCCTTTGGTATTCATAATTTTGATACTCAGATCAACTAACTATCTTCCCCCAACCCAAGAGCTCTTTCTTTGAAACTTGTGAGTACAATTTAGAAGAATTAAGTTGTTTATCATGGAGATTATAAAGTTGAGAGGTACAAGTATGGACTGGGCTTCTGGTATACCCAGAAGTCAATAAGGGAGGTTAGAAGGTGATTTAAGCTATATAAAAATGGCCCCATCCTAGAGAAAAACCAGGTGAATCTGATAGGCTTAAAAGGCCAAGGAGAGTCTTACTCTATCTAGTCAGTGCCTTGGGATGACCAAGTCTTAAGAAACCTCACATGAATGATACCACTCTGGAATCTAACGCAGATTCACAGTCAGAATGACTAACATTGGCCTGATCGGCACATCTCCTTCCTGTAGTCAAGCTGTATTCATCAATTCAACACTTTTTTCTTTAGCATCTACAGTGTACCCAGCATTGTGCTGGGTTCTGAGGCTACAGAAGACGAAACACCTGGGCTCTATATTAGGAATCTTAATGAGGTATCTAAATACTCAGACACAGGTAATAATACCAAATAAAAAGGGTAGTCATCAAATCTGGATTAGGTGTGTTGGGGAAGGCATTCCAGGAGAAAAATGACCTCTAACCTAAAATCTGAAGGCAAAAACATCATTAACTAGTCAAAAGTGAGGTGGGATAGGGTGTAAGTGGTGGTCCTGCCAGAGGGAACAAGGGAATATAGAGATTGCCGTCAAGCTATACTAAATTTGGACCTGTATTTCATCATAAATAAGTTGAATCCAGGATTAGCTTGACATCTACTGCCTCTGTTCAGCTACATACTGGAATTGTACAAATTAAAATACTCTGAGTCCAATGGCCAAGGCTCTGTTCTCCCTGGACAGTGCTTGGCTGGACACTGCTAATATTAGCCTTAATTACTTCCTTTTTTAGTTTTTCATAATTGACCAACTTACCCCCTTTCTTTATCTCCAATTGCAAGATTGACATAATCTCAAAGCTATAATAATACATTCAAATAGGTGACCTCAAAGTTTTCTGGCCTGGAAGCTGTCCTCCCTCCACCCACAGTCTCTACATCTGTGTGTTCTAGCCAGTAGTTCTTATTTTGCAGTCTGACTTTCAGACAATCTGTTTTTTTTGTTACTGGGAGTCAATTTATTGTGGCTTTCCACATTCTTACACTCCTAACATTGTTTGCATTTCAGTAGACAGTAAAGAGCTTGAATTTCATGTGGAATCAAATCGACCTTCTATATAAAGGACCAGTGTCCAACAATGTATATTGCTTACCACTGATAATATTCAAGCACTGTTTTGTGATTCTTTATAAGAAATGGTACAAATGTGATTCCAGTAGTCAAGAGGAAGTTGACTCTATTTTCTGAGGATTCTTGGAAGATTTTTGTTTAAAGTTTGAAGAGAAATCTTCAGAAGATAAATGTAAGAGTTGATATAGTCTGATGGCACACAGCCTCTGAAATGAAGATAAAAATGTCAAGAAAGAAAGGATGTTAAAGGCTCTTGCTCTCATTGTATGGAAAGTGGCAAACATATCTTTATGAAACTCCTGGCTCAATGATACTGCAGAAAAATCAGGTCATGCTGCACTTTTAAAACTCTGAGATGACCTTTCTGGCCTGTCAAAATTAGTGGGGAAAATTTTAATGATACTTGGATCTATTGAAGTTTAATGTGCTGAACTTTTTTGGAGAAATCGGGACAATATGCCATTATAAAGTTTTAGTTCTACTACTTCTCTCTCACTACTGTCATAACTTTTGATCAGACATCTTTTTCTCTCTCTTTTATTTTAGGAAATGCTTTAGAAAATGTTATCCCTGAGATTTTTGGTCTGTTTTCAGTGTTTATCATTTTTCGTAGTCATCAGATGGCTCTGTGTCATTTATGTCAACATACATCAGAGTAATTGACCAAGAAATTTCATTGGTTCATAATGTTGATCATTCATGCACAAGTGTCTAGACCTCTTTGTCATAATGTGTTTTAGAAGAAAGCTCTGCCTAATTCCTCATTTTCAGCTCCTGAGAAGTAATGTGCTCTGTAAGAGTTATGTGACCTTTGACCTCTCTGCATGAGGGAAATGAAGAGTGACTTGTCTGTAGGTAACCACGAAATGGTTCTTTGGTTATGAACTTATGCAGAGCTGACTGGCCAATGTTTGTGGAATGGTTACACAGGGCCTTGAACACTGTGGGTGTATTGAGAGGTATCTGGGAAATGTAATGTACTTTAAATTACCAAGATGTAATTTGATCTGAATAAGGCAACTCCAAAGAGAACTCATTATGTTTCACCAAAATGCAATTGCAAACTATAATTGGATTTCTTTTTAAGATGAACAGCAAACCCAGGGAAGTGGTGCATTTATCATTTTTGTCAATCCCTTTCTAGAACTTGAGCACTAGGGGCAATGGCATACAGTGTGACCCTCTTAGGAACAGAGTGTGGTCAGCAACTCAGACAGGGCAGGCAGATACTATTGCTGCTCTTCTGTGTGCAATAGCAATGAATGGGCTTTGAGCAGAGGAGACATTATTCAGTGGACAGTTAGGGAAGGTTAATCTGAGAGCAGTGTTTAAGGATGATTGGGGGTCTGGCAAAGGAGTTAGAGGAAGATAGACTACGAGGCTGTAGTCCCAGTCCAGACCTGTAATGTGTGGAGTTTGGGCCTGAGTGGGGGTGCTGGGATCGGAATGGAAGATGGGGGCATGAGTACTAATTCAGTGCAGCAGCAACCTCAGTACTTAGTAAGTACTTGCATATTGGAGGTAGTGTGTGATAGAAGTAAGCCCGGTCTGAGCATCAGGAAGAAAGAGGTTTTTAGGGCAAGGTTCAGGCTTAGCTTTCTCTTTTATAAGAGAGAGGAATCGAACTAGGCTGATCTCCAGTTCCTTCCAGGCCTAGCCTTTTAAGATAGGAAGATTTTAAGGCATTGCAAGTTTGCTCTTCATTCCCTGAAGAGAAGCTTAACATCAGGAAGGAGTAAATGGCACGGTTGTTAGTTGGCATCATCCTGACTTCTCACTGGCACCCCGGCACCCCAGGGAGATCCCTGGCTAATCTAGGCCCTGAGTTTTACAAGCACATCACCCTTTATGTTCCCTCTCCAGTGTCAGAGCTCACCAGTCCTTCATGTACTTAGGTTGCTTACTGTGTCTCCTAAACTAATTGGTCATAAGAGGTAAATAGCCTATAGTGTCTAACGCATTTTTCCTCAGAGATGATAATATTTTATCTTTAGATAGTCCCATTTTCAGAAATATTCACATTTAACTTGGACTTCTCAGGAACACTGTGAGGCACATAAACATTGGAGCTGTGAAAATGTCTATTTTACAGATGAAGACACTGAGACTCGGGTCTCCTAAATAGATTGCACGAGGTCACACAGTTCATAAGTGGCCAAGATAGAATGGAATGCAGGTTCTCTTGCTCTGAGTCCAGTGCACTTTCTGCTCTGCTGGCATATTTGTGGAAATTTCAAGTCCCCGGGCAGGAATATAGAAGTATGTTGGTGCTAGGGGCATGCAAACCCATTCAAAGATCACCATTTCTCCTGTTTTGTTTTTCGACTTGCAAACACAGTACCTGCGAGCCCTTCATTTTGAACAGTTCTGATAATATTACACCTAGTAACCCATAGCAATAATGATCATCATCACACTTTCCCCCTGACCATTCCCAAGAACGTTTAGTGTATTAATGCTGTTAATTAATCTTCCTGACATCCTGGCAAATGAGCAGATTGCACGGAGGATGCCCCACTTGGCTGACTGGGAAGCTGAGGTGGGAAGCAAGGTTACAGAGCTGCCTCAAGGTGAGAATAAATCAGCAGAGGTGGTGAACCTCTCACAGCTGAAGCTTAAAGTCCATGGGGAAGGGACTTCCACTGTTCTCCTTAGAAGATTCCTGTTCAGGCACCAGCCAAAAATAAAATAAAATGAAATAAAAGCCACTTTAAAGCCAAGTATTTCTTGGCTTAGTTATTTATCAGTGCTTTTGAATTCTCTGTTTCTCTGCTTTGAGGTTCCCATTCATTAGCAACTGAGGGGACCCGACCTGTCCTTCATGTGGGAGAACATGCCTAATTGTCCTTTACGCCTGCAGTGTCACCTCCCCCATGACCATCTCTGAGAGTGGAGCTCTCCAGTTTTTAACTGTTTCTCAGGAATGTGTCCCATGGGTCTTCCCTTCTCCTACGCGGGGACCTAGCTAGAACGCACGAGTCTTGTCTGTACAGCACACATTTCTCCATTGGGAGGAAGAGCATTGGTTTCCAACATTGTGTTTCAGTATTCTCATCGGAGAGAAGACTGAGTGACTCCATCTCTCTGTGTTAAAAATGGTGATTGTGTCCCTACCCACGTGCTGGGCCCAAGCTCTGTGTGCTTTCTGTGGTTACTGCAGCGCTGGGGGACTGGCCTCGTGCAGCAGCGACTGATTGCCCTGTGGTGAAGCAAGGAGAAGAGAGTTGTTTCTCTGTGGCAGGGAATCTGGTTACCCAGGGGGAAAGGGAATGGGATTCCTGTAGGCTGACAGGAAGACTGTACTTATCTGTGGGAACAGGAATGATTATGTTGCTCTGTTGTTGGGAAATGTGGTTGCCTTTAACCTTGAGCCAAACCAAAGAATCCTGTTATAATTTACTTTGACACTGTATTTAAACCCCCCACAATAATTAACTATCTTTCTAACATCACCAGGAAGTGGGTTATCAAAATAACATTACTCTGATGGTAAAAGTATCTTTAAAAGCCTAAGCCACTGAGCTCAGCAAAGAGAAAAAAAGGCCAAACAAAATCCATAGTGAAACGTTAACCAAAATATTTTCAAAATCGTCTGTGACATTTTCTTAAAAGCTTCATGTGACCCAGACCAGTGGAAGACCAGAAAGGGCCCAAGCAATCTTTTTCCAAAGTATTTGCTCAAAACTGATCTTCTGTGACTTGAAACAAATGAAATGTTAGAGGAGAAGATTAAAACGCTGGCAGAGGTCTAGCAGCCTCAAGGGCAGGGATGGCAAATAAATGCTATGCATGTTGCCATTTGCTATTCCAAGTTCATGGCAGACATCGCTAAATGATCGCACCACATTCTTCCCTGCTGAGCCTCTTCTCAGTTGTCTTTCTCATCATGGAACTAAGCATGGCCACAGTCAAATTATAGGACTTGGTTCTCCAGTTGAAAACAGTTTACCATTTTGCCCTGCTTTCCTCCAGAATAAAACCAAAGGTACAGAGAAACTGGTGTAGGTGATAGGCTGGATGGGTTGGTATTAACATAGTTAAGGTATTCTTTCAAGAGATCTATAGTCTGGTGCTATGATAGAATTTTCTCTAAACTTAGGACACAAAAATTTAGGCATCTTTAATAAAAGAAATGGAATTTAAAGCATCAGTGTTTTATCTTTTGAATTAGAAGTTTGAATTTCCAAAGAACTTGAGGAAGGATTGTGGAACATGGTAGTCTATTTACCTGGGGAAGTATAAATTGGTAGCATAATTTCAGAGGGCAAACAAACAAACAAACAAACAATTAAATGCACATACCATTTGTCCCAGTAATTCCACATCTACAGATATGTCTCCACAAGTATTTAAAATCTGTATTTTAAGAGTATGTATTGCTTGCTAAACTAAAATAAAGGATACAGTATGTGTATCTCTCGGTAGACTACTATGTAGACATTCAGAAGAATGAGAGAGGTACAAATGTGGTCAATAGTATTGTTTCTTTCCAATTATTTAATTCCTCCTCATCCTAACTGTTGAAGTCACAGGCCCATGTGTTCTGCGCATCAAATATTTAATATTCAATAGATCAGAGTTTGGAATAAGGAAAGGTTTTATTTATCAAAATAGTGTCATAACGAAAAGATAGGTGTCTAGTTTTCTCAAATCCATCTTAGGAGAGCCCAAAATTTGGACATCTTTTTTGTTAAGGGAAGGGAGAATGGGCGAAGCAAGAAGTGGGATCCAAGGAAGGGCAGGGAATCTCCAAAGCTCTTGGTTTCTGGTCCATTCTTGACTTTCTTGATCCCTGCCGATCTGGGTCGGGTCCAGAGAGTGTAAATCTTTGATAAGCCCTCACAACTTTGCATGCAGTCTTTTCCCACCTATTCAGGAGGCTATTTCTGCAGAATCCCTCTAGTCAATTAGCATATCTACTCAGACAATAGGAGCTATTTGCCTGAAGACCCTGGGAGAAATGCAGGCTGGGATTCCTGGTAAGAGTTCCCTGTGGGAGAGAAGCAGTAGTGGTCCACCCTGTCACGTAGCTGGGCCTCATTGCTCCATTGACTCCGTGCATGGCCATATCACATGCCTCGTCCATGGAATGTGAATGGATATCGTAGTTGCCACACTCTACAGTGTGGTTGCCTAGTTTAGCTGGGGCCCCCTTAGCTTCAACTCTATCATATGAGGGTAATGTCACATAGTAGCTACTGTAGTAGCAAAAATGAGAAAAGGAGCTGAGCAGTGTTTATTGGGGCAGAGCCAGATAGACCCAGTTTAGGCAAGCCAAGCCTACTGAACCAGGTGATCTGTGACACCTATGGAACATCAACAATAAATAAGTACTTGTAAGCTACTGAGGTTCTTTGTTGTATATAATACCATTACTATAGCAAAACCTGATTGACTGGACTAATTTGGAAAAAAAAAGGCAGGAATATGCTTAGCAAAAAGAGCAAATTGCATAATTATCATTATGATTGGAATTTTAAAAATTAGTTAATCGATCAATCAATTATCAATCCATTCTTAACCTAAGAATGAAAGCCAGAGAGAGAGGCAGCAAACATTTAGTTGAGATCTGAAACAATAGCTGTTCTGGATGCACGGTGTGAGGCAGGAACCCAGAGAGCGCTCTGATTATAAGGTGAAGGCAAAGGCACTTGTGAACAAGGGAAGGGGAGCGATGACATCCATGGAAGAAAGGGATTTCTGTGGGTGCAGGTAAGCTAACACTGTGTTGCTGACTCTAATGATTTTATTTTAAATCCCAGTAGTGGAAATAGCTGCTTTCTTGTTTTTGCAAATATTTGTTTGGGGTACAGTGCTGCTTTAGGCCCAGCCCAAAGGTTATTTGCCCTGTCTGAACATTGCAAAAATGTGAGGAGTTCGACACAGGAGGCAGTTCCTCTGGGATGGCAGCCCTGACTCCATTTTAAAGTGGGTCCGTTTACATTATCCATCCATCTACCTATCTGTTAATGTCTATCATCTATCTATCAATCATGTATCTATCATCTATCCATCTGTCTTGTCTATGTATCTATCTATCATTTATCTCTATTAGGGCCAGAACTGACTTTCTCTCTGTGAAAAGCAGGACATTCTATTCATAGCCTAACATTATTTTCTAATTTAAAAATTTTGAAAAAGTCTGACCCCAGGCAACACTGAGAAGTAAACCCTTCTCTGTTCTATTCCGGGCTAAGACAACTTGTCTTTCCTTAGCCCAGTTCTTTTGTGATTCATTTGCTGGCAAAAGAAAGATCTCTTTTTCCTTGAGGCCATTGTTCCTGCTGTTTCCTCTCCTTGGAATATCCCTCCTTCGGGGCTCAGAAGTCACCTCATCCAGACACTGGCTTTGTCCCCCAAGGCCAGGTAGTTGCCTTCTTGTGAGTTCCAATATTATCATGTGTGAGGGGGGATGCCATTCCCGCTCCCCAGAAAAACCCGGAATTATTTTTCTTTGATGTGAGTGAGATTGTGTACTCAGTATTTGTTCCTCCAGGTCAAATGGTCAACCAAAGTTTTTATCTGGAAGTTTTGAGAGGTTGCTTCATGATTTGCTAAAGAAACGTTCCAAGGTGTGGCAAAGAGATGACTGGCTCTTCCAACATGGCGACGCACCTGCCCACACCGCACTGAGTGTTTAGCAGTTTTTTACCAAGAAACGGCATGAACCCTATTCCTTACCCTCCCTACTCACCTCACAGGGAAACGTTTTGCCAATGCGAAAGAGGTGAAATAAAAAATGGCAGAAACACTAAAAGGTGACAAAATCACCAAGTTCAAAAACTCTTTTTGAGGAGTGGAAAAAGCATCTTAACAGGTGTAATGCATCAAATAGAGAGTACTTTGAGGTGACTGAAGTTTAAACATGTAAGAATAAATACACAAATTTTTATAAACAAATTCTGGTTTGGGGGGTCCTGCCTTGTATACAACAGAAATAGGACACTAGCGTGTTCTGCTTTCAGTGCCCACTTATTAATATTTGCCTCTCTCACCCATTAAGCTATTTAAGGTCAGGCACTATGGCTTATTTATCATCCTATCCTTAGTAGCTTATCCTGGACATAATAGGTGCTTGATAAATATTTGTTGAATCAGGGAAAGAAGGTGCTGGTTTGATAGGATAGAGTAATCTCTATTCAGATGTTAACGTCTTGCCTTTTAGAAATTTTTTGTCTTGTAGTAGAAAAGGGCAGGAATTTTAGCTTCTTCCATTCATAGGCTGGTAGGGCACCCATTTTTTCCAGGGGAGCCTTCTGATTCATTAGTGACCAAGTGTCTTGATTTGAATGGAACTGAGGGATTTCCAGGGATGTGGGACTTTCATTGCTAATGTGGGGATTGTCCTGGGCAAATTGGGCTGGGGAGTTACTCTACTGTTAGATCAATCACGTAAGAACCACCAGGGCCTTCCTATATACAGATCCAGGCAAACTGTACCATCTTCTTACAGAGTTCAGAAAAAAGTACCACAATTAATATATTATTGCAGATATTTCACTTTCTCCTATACCTCAGGAGATCATTGAATTTTCAATTATAGCTCGTGGTTTCTCAGTGGGCACATAAAGGATATTGATTAAAATCTCCCATTCCTTCCTGCCATGTCCACAGAAGGCTGTCAGTCAATGTGGAGAATTTACAAGAGATTAAGTACTTAGAGGACAGGGACGATGGCTGTTTTTGTAGTGACAGGCATACTGCTGAACCAGTGCTGCTTTCTTATCAGGGCCTTTTCATGCCACTAGTGGTGATGAGAGGGAGAAGGGTTTCAGGACTGTTAGGTACTCATTCTGGCCAGGTGTCGAGGACCCTTGTGCAACCACACCTCAGATAGTCCTCCTAGGAATGTTTGTATGCTGGAGCCAAACAGACAAGTTCCTGTCTTTGTCAAGTCTGCAGGTTTCTACCACAAAGAAGTCAAACTGCCTTCCCTCAAACGGGAAAGGGTTGGCTGAGGCCAGCTGCTGGGCACAGCTGGGCAGTACAGGGATTTCCAAATCCGTTCTCTCAGGAAATCGGCCTCTGGCCGCAAGCAGCCGAGCTCCAGCTGTGACTGGGGAAGCACACGGGCTGTCCCAGAAAACTGCTGTGGGTGAACCAGATCATTGCTGCCAACCACTTGGTCTTCTCTGAAACACTGAGGTTTTCTCCGTAGCGTCACAGGACACCAAGGATGGATGTTCTCCAGAATGTGGCATGGTGGAGCTTTGACCTTCCCGAAGTCTCTCTCTCTCCTTGGTGCTTTCCTCTAGAACTTGGATTCAGGGCCAGTTGGAGGCCTGGGTGAGAAGGCTTCAGCTAGAGCAATGCCTGGACCCTTTATTCAGTCAGCACATATTTATTGGGTAGCTGCTCTCAGTTGTGTGTTCTCCGTGGCCCTGGGCACATACTAGGCAGTTGGATCTGTGACTTCCCTTCTCTCCACTGGGGCAGGCTCCTGGAGGAGGGTCCTCGTGAAGTGCCCTGGGTGGTGCGTTTCTAGGTAGAAGCACATTCTACAAAAGGAATGCATTTGAAACATTTTTTAAAGCTAACATGTTGATCATTATTAAAACTGTGATAAGATGTGAGAAGAAGCAGTATAAATGTGAAGACTGTGAAATGTGGAAAGAAGGCAAGGGACTGTGTGGCCCATCCCTTCCCCCTGCCCTTGCCCTCGCCTTAGGCTTGCTCTCCTGTGGTAGCTGCTTGGACGAGGCTCTTACTCCAGTGATTGTCATGGCAGCTGCCTTTGCTGGTTTCTCCTGTGACTTTGAGAAGTGACCCCTTAGAATTGGAGTGCTTACCATACATGCTCACATAGCAAGCAATATCTCTCCCTACGGAAGGAGAAGAAGGGATATCTTCTACCCTGGCTACCATTGCTAAGTAACAAGCCACCCTAAAACTTAGGGGTATAAGATAACCATTTCATTTTGCTCACAGATTCTGTATGGCAGGAATTAGGACAAGGCAAAGCAGGGGTAGCTTGTCTGCTCCATGCTATCTGGTACCTCAGTTGGGAAGGCCTGAACACTGTTGAGTGATGTGAAGGATGGAGGCTGGTATCATCTGGAAGCATTTTTACTTACATGTGGTTTCTCTGCATGGAAGAATGTGGGCCTTGCTACAAGCTGGTGGCTTGTTTCTGAGAGCAAGTATTCCAAGACAGCAGGAGTGTGTGCTATATATGGATCTATACCTATATCTAGTATTTTATGTAGTCTTTAGAGGTCAGTTTTGTCCTACCCTGTTGGTCTTCCTAGGTTAAAATGCTGGGAACACTAGAAGCCATGAGTGTTTTCTTTGGAAAATCTTCTGACTTTCCGCACGTGCATTGCTGATGGAGCCCCCATCCCTTTGCCCTGCTGTTGACTCTGCCATGAGGGCATGTTCCTATCAGATTACTTTGATTTCATGTTCCAGACGTCGTCCTATTGGCACCTCATTGATAAAATGTCCTCTGATGAACCAAGATAGTATTCATCACATGTTACTCTCTGTGCTCCAAATAGTAGCTAATATGTAATGAGCACTTTTCTATATTCCAGGCACAGTTCCAGGTCATTTAGGTTTCAAATAACTTATTTTTTTTCCTAGCAAGCTATGTGGTGAGCTGCACCATCATCACCACCACCATCACCACCATCATTATTATTATTATTTTGCAGATGAAGACATGAAGGCACAGAAGGATGAAATAAGTTGGCCAACGGCATATGGCTGGAGAGTGTGGAAGCCAGGCCTTGAGACGGAATCGGGCAGCAGGCCACACCGACTGTGAGGAACTGTGGGAGAAGGCCTTCAGGATGGTGTTTATAGAAAATATTTACCCTATCGCTTTCCCAAAGATTGCTTCAAATTCCTGAAGTTTTGGTCAGTTCACTTCTCAGCCTTAGACATCACCTTCCCCTCACAGCGTCCAGTGAATAAAAAAATCAATGAAGATCAGACATCGAAGTACTAACAGGAAAAATTTCCCAGCAATGCAAACCTACTTTTAGAGGAGGAACTTTTAGTAAGAGAAGCCTAGAATGTACAGTTTTAAAATCCTTATTTCATAAATATTACTCTGTGAAGTCTGGAAGGGTTAAGGGTAAGGTGGTCTGTTCTCTCCCCATGGAAGAGAAGCAGAATTTTAAATAGCTCCTCTTCCCCAGCTTGGCAGTGTTCGGACTTCGGAGGATGCCTCTAATTGCTCAGAAGCACAGCCTTCTCTCCTTGAGAATCCTGGCAAATGATGTGGGCATTTTACTTGTTCTTTGCAGCGTTCCCTGCCCTCCCTACCATCCTCCCACCCAACATCTGTGCGGTAGCTGAGCCTGAGTGTGGATTGGCCTGACCTCCGACTCCAGGCACTCTTTCGTTGAAGAGTTTCTAAAACAAATAGGCGAGGGATGTCCCAATGTCATTGGGCTAGTTTTAAAAGAAAATAATGTTAACTGTCAGCTGATTACATTTAGCATCAAATATGCAAATGGCTGGGGAGTTTGGAAAGAGTTCCTACTCACGATGCCAGGGACTGGAGACACTCCAGCAAGGGGAACACTCAAACTTCTCAGATGCAGAGAGGCCATCCTGGACTTTCATTTCTTTTAAGAGGCTTTCCAAAGCCTGTGTGGTCCCATGCTCCTGCTGCCAGTGTTTCTGCCACAGGCCTGAATGCGCTCTCCAAAGTCTTAGTAAGTTTATAGAAAGCCATGAATTGGTTCCAGCTTTGGAAATCCAACACGCACTCTCTGTCGAGGTATACAGAGTTAACTAGTACCCAAGAGGCAGGTTAACATGCTTACCTGACCCGATGTTGAAGGAGGTCACTGAGAGGATGTGATCATAGTTGACCAGAGAGGTAGACCCAGGCAGTCGGAGGCTCTGCACCACCCGCTGTCCTTGGAATGGACCTTCTGCCCACTGTTCCCACAATGGGAGCCTTTCAAGGATGACTTGAGGGAGTGAGGTGTGATTGAGACCGTCTGGGCTGAACAGGTGACTAAAGCCTGTTAAGGCTTCTATATACTTTTAAGATTCTGGCTGGTGGGTGTGGAGATCTGCTTGTTTTGCAGTCACTCATGACAGGCTGTGTGTATAAATTCCCTTGCTTATTAAACCTGCCAACTCCTAATGTGGAGAGGTCTGCTTCTTCCTTTGGTCTCTCCTTGCCCTTTATATACAGGGCAGGTTTACAAACCAGCACTCCATGTGGCCAATTCTCTCTCCTTTTCTCTAAGCCTGAGGTTCCCAGCAGGGCAGTCAGCTGACTACCACACTATTGCCCTACAATTCATCTTTTTATAGCCCTGCGTTCTATTATTTGCCTCTGATTGAATGGCAAACATTTATAGAAATAATGCTTGGAAGCAACTGAGGGGTTTGGGGACTGAATATGTCAGAATTTAAGATTTATCAAATTTTCAGTGAGTTTTCCCTCAGGGGACTGTCCATCTTCGAAGGTGATCTTTATAGACCAGCGTTTTCTCTTTGATGAGTTTCAGTCCAACGTGGCTGCCTCATGGCCATTTTTGTACCCTACCTTCCTGATTCTTTGTAAAACGATTGATTGTGAACGTGTTCTTTGAGCTAAAAAACCACTGACATACTTTTGCTTCCTGTTTTAATTTTTCCCTATTCTTTTGACTCTCAAGTAGAATTTCAGATATGTCATATTGGCTCTGCCTATAGCTACCTTATGCTAAACTCAGTGCAGAGACACATGGCAAGAAGTGCAAATTGTTGTACTCTGCTCCTCAGCCATTAAACATCGTTTGTTAACATTCTCATTTTCCATTAAATGAGCTATTGTTGCTACAAGTCCGTGGTTCCACTACAGAATTTGTAGCGCAATAAACAAAGTGTAAAATGTATGTAATGAGGACTACCTCTAATTTCCCTTAATTGCCCATTGAATTACAGCCGGCATGACCCTGACACCAACATTACTTCCTCAGTGCATAGCTTGGATGTACAGCAAATTTTTCTTCCATGACAGGTTTATTTCTTTGTTGAAGAAGAGTTTAAATGATACTTCCATTGTATGTTGCAAAGATGTAATTGGGTCCTGGCTGGTTTGCTCATTTAATAGGTGTGGTAATAATTATATGTCACTTTTTAGTGCATGGGCTCCTCATTCCTTTCCAGGTTGATTGCTTTATCTAGGAGGCATCAAATAGAGTCACTCCAAAATATCTGTGGGAAGATGAAATGTAGATTTATCTCTCTCTGGAAGCTTAGGGCTGTGGTGTGTTCAGAGAAGAATAGCAGCTTTCTATCAAATAAGGCTAAAAAGGTAGTAGAATGTGTGCATAGGATTATTTTTACTTAATATAAAAAATGATTTTTTTTTTCTGAATGGCAGGGAAAACCTCTACAGATATTGAGTACTTACCAACCAACTAACATACAGGAAAGGGGTGTCCATTGGGATTAAGTTCCAACAAAAACTTTTTTTTTTTTTGGTAGTTCCCTGGCTGGGAATCAAACCCAGGCCACAGCACTGAGAGCGCCGAAGCCTTAGCCACTACACCACCAGGGAAGTCACCAACAAAAACATCCTTGATGCTAGGAGATACTACCTACAGTATATCATTGAATCCAAATTATTTTTTATTTTATTGTTTGCACCTCCAACCTTATTCCTAGCTGCTAATCCATTTTGAATATTATTCTTTATATTATCCTATTTTTTTGTGTCTCCACTTGCTTTCTTAACCATATGTTGAACCCAAGCTATAGTCATCCTGAAATCCAGATATATCAATGTGAGTCTTGGGGTTGGGTAGGTCTGAGAGAAGCACAGATGCAGAAGTTTGGAAGGGTCAGGCGATTCTGGGCATCACACAGTAGAAGTCAATAGATGAAGCCCCAGCAGTGATCTGATCTGAAGGGTTATTGGCTTGGCTGATAGCAATGTGGCATTGCTTGGACAAGCAGAGGGTTGGCATTGCTGCAGTTACATTGGTGGTGACAGGGACACGGCTGGCTGTAGTCATTGATGGTGGCTGTTTCAGTGACCTTGTTGCTCCATATATATCCTCAGTGGTGGCAGCATCAGTAGCACAGTCTTCATCAGACAAAAGCATTTGTCATAGCGTCTTCAGTAGCTACTGATGACATAATTGACATTTTCATTGTCAAGAGTGACTAAAGATTTCACTACAGCAGGGGGAGAAAGTGGAGAGGAAAAGAGCTGAAACACTGTACTCTCCAATTAAATTGCATTCCAAGGAAGATACTCACTTTGAATTATCTGAGGCTGAGCTTCAGGTAGAGGGTGGGGAAGCTGTTTTTCCAGGAGAGCTGATAGGAATAGTGTCAGAAAGTAATAGTTTGTATCTTGTAAGATTGCAGTGTTACATGCAGTGGTAGGTATAAAGCATGTAAAACAATGCCTGGAACATACTACAAATACTAATATATTATTATTATTACAGTTCTGTCTCGTTGGTGACCAGACTAAAGTCTTTTCTCATACAGTATTGACAAAATGTTTTATGCCACAGCTTTAGTAAGAGTTACGAACTGAGATGTGTCCCCTCCAAATTCATATGTTTAAGCCCTAATCCCCAGTAGGACGGGAGATGGGGCCTTTAAGGAAGCTATTAAGGCTAAATGAGGTCAGAAGGGTGAGGCCCTGATCCGATAGTGTCCTTAGAAGAAGAAGAGACACAGGAGTTCTCTCTCTTGTGTGCGCAGAGGAAAGGCCATGTGCAGGCACAGTGAGATGGTGCCATCTGCAAGCCAAGGACGGATGTCTCACCAGAAACCAGTCCTGCTGGCAACTTGACCTTGGCACCAACCTCCAGGACTGAGAAAATGACTCTGTTGTTCAACAGACCACACGTAAGCTCCCCCTAGTCTGTGGTATTCTGTTATGGCAGACTGAGCAGATAATTAGACACACTGAAAACAAGTGTAAAAGCCACCCTTCCCCCCAATCTTTTATTTTCCATAATTGGTTTGTTTGTTTGTCTATGACTTTGCTGCTTGTTGTCCTACCCTACTACCCTACTGATAGAGGGAACATTTGATCTTGCCAATTAAGAATTTCTGGGCTTTCTGGTTTTAAACGAACTGTTTGGACATTTATACCCTCCCTTCTGCTTTCCCAAGCAGAGGGGTACTTGGTGCTTCTTGAGGTTTGGGGGCATGATGAGGTCCTTCTGGTCTTTGTCGGGCGTTTGTGCTGTATCCATTGCCAAAGTGCCTGCAGTGGAGTGGCTTGTTTGCAGGTCACATTGAAGGCCTGGGGGTTTTCCCCATGGTGGACTTGAACCTCACCTTAGCTATTCTGGGGGTGTTGGTTCTTTGCATCTGGCTATTCCTTCCTTAGGGCTCCTGGGAACTTCACATTGCCCATAGGCCTTGGGAACAGGCTGGGGGCAGGGTTGAGGGTAGATGATGGGAGAATGTTCTCTCAAGCTCTTCCCTCCACCTGCCACTCTTCCTAGCTCATTTGTCCTCCAACACCTAGACACCATGCTGGCCTGCAGACTTGGGCCATGTGTGGAAGCAGGGGCTCTGGGAGGTAAAGAGTGAGTACTCTGCTTTCCAATCCCTGACTTGAACTAGAGGTTTTTGGATCCCCCAACATTGACCTCAAAGTGACGGGAACATGAGCTCACTTAGGTCCCTCCCACCTTTCTTCTCCCATTCTCGGGCTCCACCTGCTCATTTTCCACTTTCCCTCCAGGGACAGAAGCTCCCCTTCGGTCCAGTGCTCTCCCTTCCCCAGCTTGAGGGTCATGTCAGAGCCCTGTGCTCCAGTCTCTCCAGCTTTGGCTCTTAATTTACCAACCGCAGCTTTTGGAGTTCAAGGAAAACACCTCGTCGGCATCCTGGATTTTGACAGTTAAAGGCACACTACTTGTCTTACCTTGAACCACAACCACAAATCTGTATTTTAAAATTCAAAGCCAAGCCATGATTTGGTTGATCCAGGATGTGCTGCCTTGCCCCTAAAGCATTGAAGGCCTCAGGGGTGGCCGGGACATGAGCAACAATGAAGGGTTTGAAAGGAAAGGCAATTCATCAGTTAAATATTTCCAAACGTGCTCTCCCTGCCCTGTTCTTCTCTTCCCACACTCCACCCCTACCTGGAATATCTTCACCTTTATCTTGGTATCCTTCTCCCTTCAGAGCAAGTGGGAGCTGAGGTGGTCTGGATGCTGTTTCGATGCTCCCGCCCGCCCTCTCCTCCACAGAGCTCCGTCAGTGACGGTAGGCAGAGCTTCTGCGGGGAGCAGCGAGAAGCCTTGGAATGACCTTGGATTCCTAGATGTGTTAAGCAACTTTTGGGGGTTACCATCTAGAAAAAACAAAGACTGCCACTCTGACCCCAACCCCCTTAACCTCTCAGCCCGAGTGAATCCTCTGTCTCTGGTCTCAGAAAGCCAGAGAGCAGCACCCTGAACACAGGCCCCCAGAGAATGAGAGCGGGCGCCATGCCAGGGCTGGGCTCCCTGCTCAGTAACCTAAGTCACGGGCTGTCTTTGCAGCCTCACTGAGGAGCCTCGTTTCTTTCCCGAAAGCACAGCCTGTCCGAATCACTGGATTGAGGATGTGGTTTGCAGCCTCTGGACTCACCCTTCCCTTTCCAGGACAGTTTCTGGTTCTTCCAAATATTTGGATTTCAAGAAATGGGCTGCAGAGTTGCTTCCCCTGCTCGTCCTTTTCTTCTTTGCCTCTGCATGCTGTTCCTCAGTAGGTGAAGCTGCAGGCCTAGAGTCTACGAATAGCATAGAGCTCCTCCTTCCCTGACTAGGGAGCGGTTGTGGGGATTGACGTCCTTCCAGAGAAATCCCATCATTGGTGACGTTCAGCGTCATGCTGTAGACTAAGTGTGGAGCAGTAATGATGAAGGGATGGGCAGGGGCGGTGAGCCCCGGGAGCCTCCCAGGGCCTTACGCACCCTAGTGTGGTGGGAACGAAGTACCTGGGAGCCCCCCAGACCCCCACGGGGCTACGGGACTGAAGCACGGACAGTGGACAGGACCAGCTCTGACAGGGAAGCTAAAGAAGGCAAGGATCTTTTGGCCGAAGGTGTCGGCTGAGATTGCCAGCATGGCATCCCAGGACCCACTCGTCTGCGTGGATGCCACCTGAGGATGCCCGGGACACGGCGGGTGCACCTGTGCCAGAACAGAGGAGAAAGGAAAGAGGCCAGCTGCCGAAGGCGACTGAGAGGTCCCAATGGCAAATAAGCGAGGACCGGAAGCTGGGACGTCAGGTGACACTCCTCGCCACAGACTTACCCTCAGGTCGGAGCGGGCTACAGCTGGGGGACCTTAGAGAGCGCGTCCTCAGCCTGTAACGTCTAATGGGATAACGACTGAGGAAATCATACTTTAATTTGGCTTTACAAAAATTATTGAATAAGAATTAAGTGTTTTATCAAGAAGTCTACCACTGAGATGTGATGAAATACCTTTTGCTGTAGGCAGACTGGGAGTTTATACGTGCAGGTGAGTCACTTGAACTAAGGTACCTTTTTTTTTTCAAATTCGCTTGTTTATAGCTGCCCATTATACTTTATATATTTATTTACTTTGAGAACACAGAACGCCTTTATTACATGGATTAAGACAGGAAGGAGGAGGATTTATTTGGCGTTCCGGGCCTCGATTTTCCTCACATGGCACTCCAGCCTCTCACCTCTAGCACACGGCCATCTGCTGGGCCACATTGGCCTGGTCTGGAAGCGATGCACGCAAGAGGCTTGCCCTGCTGGAACTGCTCCTCCGGAAGGCTGCTGATTTTGGCATTGTTTTTTTTTTTTGTTCATTTTTCTTTTGAATTTTCTTTGATCGTTTTTAAAAATCACTGCCTCCTCCGGAGTCAGCGTGGCCCTTTCTTGCGGCCCAGGGGCAGTGCATAGTGGGGCTCCTACCACTGTCTGTGCAGTGTGCTGTCCATGAGCGCGATGCAGTTCTTTCCCAGGGTCTTGGTGCAGACCAGTTGTCTACTGCTGCCTTTTAGACAACACCAGTAATCCTTGTTTTGCGTGCACGGCACTCGGAGCCCCACGAGAAGTTCCCCACATCCAGCCTCAATGCACGGCACTTCTTGGTGCCTCCCTGCATGTGGCGGGGGCTCATCTTACCATTGGCAGCAAGGTGTCCCAGCTCAGATTTTCATTTCCTGTGGTAGGGTCTTCTCTTGCCCCTTGTCTTGCAGCACTTGTGCCATTTATCCCGGGAGATGCCCATGGCTCAGCGCCGACTGGAAAGAGCTAATCTATTAATTAACCCTTTAAGGAAATTAGGCTCAGAGAGCTGAAATAATTTGCTCGAGGTCATGGTTAGCAATTGGTTGAGCCAAGACTTCAATTTATCTGATAACAAATTCTTTGTTGCTAACCACTGTGCCTAAACCTCACAGTTACATGGTCATGATTTTTATCCTCTACTGTTTTTAATCCATAGGAGGGTGTGACCTGAAACATACTAGTTATAACTAAATCCCATTGTAAATGTTTTTGATTTGCCTTGTCCTCGGTTCTTATTTTTTTGTTTTTCTCCTCAACTTCTTTAATCTCTCTGGCTTTGTCCCTTTTATTAGTTCTCCAGTTTGTCCTCTCGTACTGCTCCACTGAGCTCGCCTGGTTGACAAGTGGCTCCTCTCAGTCCTGCCTTTGCCCCTCCTAAGCTGTGTGACCCTCAAGATAGAAACCGTGTCCTGTGGAACCACCTAGCCTGGTGTCTTCCCATACCTCAGACAGCAGGACGTGAAGACAGCATGGTCTTTTGATTTGGAAGCCTACAAGTTAAGCATTTATTGTATTTGAGAGGTCCAGGAGGACTGAGTTTAAGGCGAATGGAATAATCATCTTCCAGAGAAGTAAATTTACTTGGCGGGTTTCCACTCCAATGGATTTTTTAAAAAATGTCAGATGGAACTAAAACATTTAAGACATATGGTGCATTAACTAAATGTTTAAACATTTGCCTTTAGCTGCGTTAACGTATCATTGATGAGATGAGCTCAGTGAGCTATGTTGAACATCTTTGACTGAATCACTGTCCAGTAGAGAGCTCTGTTTCTTGAATCTATTTAATATAAACCATCCCTAGATGCTTACAACAGATACCAAATACATGTTATAATTTCACTGCTGAATGCAAGTGCACATAAAAATGAAAGCTCCGAATGGGAAAATGTATCTGTAATCTCAGTCATTACCTTTTATTTGAAATAGGTTCTATGAGAGAAGGGTGTAAAGAATAATGTCATTAGAGTATCACTGCACGAAGCAGTGAAAGTCACTGAAAGGCCACCACCCTATTCTGCTGTCTTCCAGAAAGTCCCTTAATGGCGAGCAAATAGGCAAGTGTGGGAGTACTCCCCCTCACCCCATGTCCATAGCAGGCATTGTTAATCAATCACAACACTAAATTTTCCTGCTGAGCCTGCACTTGGCCTGAATTTTTCTGCACCCAGCACTTCAGACAACCACCACCAATCAATCCAAGCACGCACTTAAAAAGAAACCAACTTGCAGTCTGCAGACGGAACAATGATAGAATCGTGGGGTGTTTCTATATCTGCTGTATCTAACATGTGATGATTGTGGGTACTCAACCATTTGGATTCTGTTGGGATTTAACCCTTGAATTAAAAGGGCAGCTTTGGGGATCCTTGGTGTCTGGAAGACTCCTCTAGGACTTGGGTTAGACTCTATCTAGTTGCACCAAGAGCCAGTCTTCTGTTTTCTAGGCAGATTGATTCCATATCTCTGCCTCCTTCATACTCTGAATTTCACAAGCTCAGTGAAAACAGAGAGGGTTCTAGACCCATTTGAAATGGAATGAGGTTGGGAACTACCAGAGACCTTAAAACTAAGATAATCACTTAAATTCTGGATACTGCAGAGAACTTCTGAGTGGGGGGTGGGGCGTAGGATGAGGGAAAGGGAGAGAGTCTTGGAGGGGACTTTTACTTAAAGTCTGACCTCATTTGTATTCATATTTCTTACATAGGCTATAAAAATAATAACAGCTACTGTTTATGTATCTGACAAGCTGTTAGGTACCAAAGGACATTCACTTACATTTCATCTTTATAACATTCCTCTAAAGTACAATATCCCTATTTTATTTTATTTTTTTAAATTCATTTTTATTGTTAGACTTATTGGGGTGACATCTGTTAGCAAGGATTACATAGGTTTCAGGCATACAATTCTACAGTGCATTGTCAACTTGTTGTATAATAAGTTCACCACCTAGTGTGACTTCTCTTTCCATCACCTTATATTTAGCTTCCCCCCCTCCTCTCCCACCCACTCCCCTTTCTCCCCTCCCTAACCCACTCGTCCCCAAATAAACATTAAACTATTGATTGTGTCCATGGGTTGTTTGTTTGTTTGTTCATTTCTTTTCTCTTTGTTGCTTTCAGTTTTATATTCCTCATACGAGTGATGTCATACAGTTCCTTATTGTTTCTGTCTGGCTTATTTCACTAAGCATGATGATCTCCAGGTCCATCCATGTTGTTGCAAATGGCAATATTTCATCTTTTCTTACAGCTGAGTAATATTCCATTGTGTATATGTACCCCAGCTTCTTTATCCAGTCATCTGTCGCAGGGCACTTTGGTCGTTTTCCTGACTTGGCCACTGTGAACAGTACTGCAGTGAACATTGGGGTACATAAGTCTTTGAGGACAAAGGTTTTCAAGTTCTTTGGGTAGATCCCCAGAAGGGGGATTGCTGGGTCATCTGGTAGCTCCATTCCCAATTTTCTGAGGAACCCCCACACTGCCTTCCACAGTGGTCGTACCAGTTTGCACTCCCACCAGCAGTGTACCAGAGTTCCTTTCTCTCACATCCTCTCCAGCACTTGTTATTCCTTGTCTTGTTGATAACAGCCATTCTCACAGGTGTGAGGTGGTATCTCATTGTGGTTTTGATTTGCATTTCCCTGATAGCTAATGAGGATGAGCATTTTTTCATATGTCTGCTGGCCATTTGTATTTCTTCTTGGGAGAAGTGTCTGTTTAGTTCTTCTGCCCACTTTTTAAT
>PVJL010009628.1:0-55536 GCA_004026885.1 Lyroderma lyra
TACGCCCTTGTACCAATCAGTGAGCACGGCCCTGCTCTCCTTTGCTGTTTCTGAGCTGCTGGGGTAGAGCTGCTGACGTTTGCGCCGCGCACGACTCTGTCCGCCATGTTAGTGACTGACGCAGGCGCCATTACAGGAGAAGTCTCTCAAGAGGCGACTTTGTCAGTTTGAGTTGTCAGTTACTAGTGTTTGAGGGGTTTAAGAGCTTTACGTTAGCCATTAAACGCCCTAGATTCAGTGCTATCAGGAAAGGGAGCAAGAAGGGTAACATGGTATTGGACACTGGGTCTCCAATATTCCCGAGATGTTTCGTCAGGGAGGTGCATCTGGCAAGCATTAATTAGCGCCCGCCCCCTCTGAGATGCCAATAAAGACACGATTTTACCCCATCTCTCTCCCATAACATCCTATGGTGTTTTGTTTTTAAGCAGTAGTAGGAGATCTCGAACGACCTGCGTTAAAAGCCTAGTGCATTCTAGTCAGGAGCCAGTCCTGTCACGAGACTTATCACTAGCTGCTTCGTTCTGACTCGTTAGTAACACAATTGGCTAACTGGATTTAGCGTTTGGTGGTGTTTCCCCTCCTCAAAGACCGGGAGACTCTCAAGGAGGAATAGAGACGTTAGGTGGCACCAGATGTTACAGTATTACATTATAAACTAGCAAGAAAGAGCGTGCCAGCCTTGCTCTGGAGTGGACTCAGGCCTCACCCGAGAGTGGGAGGGAATCACATTTTATTACCTCGCGGCAGGGACCATGGTTTGCGCTAACCAATAGGGAGGCTAAGCCCACAGCGGGGCGGGAGGGAGCTGGAAAGGAGACGCGCGCCCCGGATCCCGCTCGGCTGACTTCCGGCGTGTGGGGGGCGCCCGAGCTTGGAAGGCGCAGGCCAGCGCGTGAGTGCGAGCGGTCAGTCCGCCTTGTGTTGGTGCGTAAGCCTTCTCCGCTTTTAAGTAGGGTACATTTGTACTTTGGTTTGGGCAACTCCTATCAGGAATTGGATGAAACTGTAGGAACTGGTCTGGCTGTAGGAATTTTCCTCTTATCTTTAAATGCAGTGAGTGGGGGATGGCCATGTGCTTTTCACTTCTTTTAACTAAGGTTTACATTGGATCTATCACCCTGCTTTCTGAGATTCGGGGCCTTTTTGTATTTTTATGCGTATTTTTAGGTCATAAGCCTAAGTTGCATATTTTTTTGTTATGCACCCATTATTTCTACCAGATTAGTATAGTTTTGTAACGGGTTTCTACTTTATATTACTCATCAAACCCGTTGAAATCCAGACCTTACCTGGCTCTCTTCTCGTTGTTAAGTCATTTAGATAACTGAGGCCCAAGGAGGTTAATTAAGTACCTCAAGAGATCCCAGCTAGTAAGGGACCGAGTCTCAACCCAAACTAAGGCACTCTGACTGGAGCTGAGGCCTCCTCATCACTTCTGGTGTAGGTTCGTGCAGGCTGAGTCTTCTCTTTCCCCTCTTATTCTAACTAAATGTGATATGTTCTCTAGATTTAAAGCTGTATTCATTTCAGATACTTCAATACACATGACAAATCTATGTTTTCCATTAAAACTAAAATCGCTTCTCCCTTTTTGAGAAGATAATTTAGTAATTTTTTTCTCAGATTTTCAGTGATCACGATCTCAATTGTTAGTGTCTGCTGCAAAATTGCTTCAGTTGCAGTCCAGGCTCTCACCTGCAAGTTAGTTAACCTAACTATACCTGTATCTTATCTGTAATGTGGAGATGGTAATAGTAGCTACCTCGTAGAATTATAAAGATTAAGCCAGGTAGTTCATGAAAAGCGTTTAGTATATAGCATCGTGCTCAAAAAGTGTTAGTGTTTTCCTATTATCAGCTTAGATTTTTATTTAAATATTTAATCCTAGCATCTCTCAAGAAGTTCCAGATTTCAGTTTTCTTTTTTCTATTTTCAGTTTGCCTCTACATAATTAAATGCCTTCTGAAAATTAGTAAATTAATGTGCCAAATTATAACAAGTTAGCATTTACTACTGCTAAATGTCAGAAATTGTGCTGATTGTTTATATGTCATTTAAGTTCATCTTTAAGTAACCTTGTAGGGCAAATTTTCTTCCATCTTTTAAGATGTAAAGAAATTGAATTACAAATAAGCTTACCCAAAGTCACACTGCTAACTGGTTAAGAGATAGCTGTTTCATCCATACTTCTCAGAATCAAATGTCAGAACTAATATAAGACGTGTTCAAATTTGATTTTTGCCTTCTTTACTGATTGTCTAACATACTACACTGACTTCTTAAATCAGGTTAATAAACTATGACCCTTGTGTCAATCCTTGTTGCCACTTGTTTTTGTATAGCCCACCAAATAAGGATAGTTTTTACATTGTTAAACGATTGGAAAAAATAAAAGGAAGAATGATGTTTTTCGACACATGGAAATTATAAAATTCAAATCACAGTGTCCATAAATACAGTTTTATTAAAACACAGCCATGCTTATTCTTTATAAATTTCTGATTGCTTTTTGTCACTTATGGCAGAGATAGGCAAACTATGACCCACAGCCCACTACCTGCTTTTAAGTTTTTACTGGATATAACCATGTTCATTTACTTTTGTGTTGTCTGGCCATTTTTGTGCTGCAACAGAAGATCACAAGATTTAAAAATAGTTATTTTAAATTCTGGTCTAGATTTAAAACATCAGGATTCATTTTTAACTTGAGGGTTGATAATTTTATCTTCTAAAAACCCAAAGAAAGGTTATTGTTCATAGGAGATTTTTTTTTTTCAAATAAGGAGTTAAAGTCACCATTTCACTCCCTAACCTCTCTAGGCCAGTCTGTCTCATTTTTAAAATACCTCCCTAATCCTTATGAATACAATCATAATTCTCAAATTACAAATCCTAATTTTTCACAAATGAATCATTGAAATACATCATATTTAAAAACTATGATTTCTAAAGTATGTGCCTTCTGAAATAATGGTGGTTTTCTTTCTGCAGCTTTCATTTTCCCTTTGAATTCCTACTTGGCAGACAACAATGGCAGCCCGAGTACTTGTAATTGGCAATGGAGGAAGAGAACATACACTGGCCTGGAAACTTGCACAGTCTAATCATGTCAAACAGGTGTTGGTTGCCCCTGGAAATGCAGGCACTGCCTGCTCTGAAAAGATTTCAAATACTGGTAATCGTGTTTTAAAGTGGGGAGTGGTAGTTAATAATTATAAATGATAAACTGTCAGCTACATCTTTTCTTTATAAGGTCAATTGATGTTCAGATTTGAATGACTTTTTATTTTTTTCACACTTTTCTTAAAATGTATGTGGTAATTTGAATATTTGCCATATATTGTAAATTTGAGGTATACTATTCAGAGTGTAGCATTTCCTTATCTTAAATTATTTTAAACCATGTAAGACAGATTCATTTAAAAAGTGTAATGCCTAAGGTTCAAGGCATTTTAATGTGTGTTTTTGGACATGAAAAGTTGAGCAGTACAATTAAATGTAAGTTCTGGCAATTCTAACTCCATAATAGACCTCAACCTTTATCTCTTCAACTAGTAAAAATGAAAAAGTTATCAGGTCTATGTACACTAAACTCTTCAGTGACTTCTCATAGCACTTAGAATAAAACTCGAACTCCTTAATGTTTCTTACAAAGCTTGTAGGTTGGAGCAAGGTCTTAAAATCATTTAGTTCTTAGCTTAAACATCCCTGCACAGACACCCATCCTGACTCAACCAGAAATAGCCTCCCAGTTCACCTCATAATCAAATTTGTCTGATTTTTTCACAGTTGGTGTTTTTTTTTTCTTTTTTATGTATTACCCACCATTCCCACAGTAGAATGTAAACATCCTAAGTGTAGGACCCTGTTTGTGTTACTATCTTAATGCAGTAGAGACTGCTATGGCAGTCTCTAGCACAGAGTGGTTCTCAGTAAATCTTGAAAGAATGACATTAAAAAGACCAGTTTCTGAGTATTCTGTGATACATTTTGTTTACAGTCGACACTAGTGACATGAACATCATAGTTGAGAAGTTAATTTATAGTTCTTTGGGAAGCTTACTGGTATTTTCATCTAACTAACAATAGCAATAGTAGAGAATTGAGCTTTATTAGTTAGTCTAATGCACTTTGCTCTGACTTTCCCATGATGAAACTCATCCATACCAGTAAAAGAAAACCAACAGTTAATAGGCATAACAAAGTATAGTACTTAGTTTTCAGCATTACACTTAGTTAACTTAAAGAATGTTTTGTAAGTGATGTGGATTTGTTTCTTTTTTATCTTCACAGCTATCTCCATCAGTGATCACAGTGCCCTTGCTCAATTCTGCAAAGATGAAAACATTGAATTCGTAGTTGTTGGACCAGAGGCACCTCTGGCTGCTGGTAAAGTTTATTTCTGTTTATTGTTACAGTATTTCCAGTGTCAAAGGAGCTCAGAGATCATCTAATCCGATTCATTTTAGAGATGAGAGTTTTTAATGTAATATTACATTGGAAAAAGAGCTTTCACCCTCTTGAAATTTAAGTATTCTAGATTTTTTTTTTCAAGCATCAAGTGATGTGATAAATGAGAGATCAAATTTGCAGCCATGGGAAACATTACATGTTTCTACTCTGTTGTATTCTGATATCTATTTAATACCTATATTTGACTATAACAAATAATTTCTGGGTTCGGATCACATTAGTAGCATTTTTTTTTTTGTATCCTATGGACAACCTAAAAATCATGGTTATTCTCTGCCACCAGTTATCTGCTTTATCTCAGTGTATATTTAGTCTAATCCTAATTCTTCAGAGTGGAAAGACACTGTAGAGACGTTGACTCATCTAAGGCTGTTTGTTTCCATCCATAGGAATTGTTGGGAATCTGACGTCTTCAGGAGTGAGATGCTTTGGTCCCACAGCAGAAGCAGCTCAGTTAGAGTCCAGTAAACGATTTGCAAAAGAGTTTATGGACAGACATGGAATTCCAACTGCACAATGGAGAGCTTTCACCAAACCTGAAGAGGCCTGCAACTTCATTATGAAGTAAGATAGCAGACTGCCTGTGAAGGGCAATTGTTTTGTTGTGATAGTTAAATCTATGGGTCACTTTTAAGTCGCAAGTTTATTGTGAGATAATTGTGGGGAAAAACTCATTCCATGTAGGTTGCCTTTTTCCAACATCAAAATAAAATGGGATTCTAGCCTTGTAAAAAGATAACTTTCTTAATAGTTATTACTGAATAGTTTGTAAGGGAAAAGATACCTTTGGTTTTATAGTCATGTACCATTTGCACAGCCAGATTGACAAACACAGTGGCATCTCTAATATAAAGGATATTGATTTTTTTCATAATTAATTAAGCAGAGTGAGGAATCATCACTTGGCCTTCTGCCACCACTACTGAACTCTAAATTTCAAAGTTAAACATCCTTGTTCTCTATTATATGGGAAACGTTGAGCAATTAATGAATGTTGGCAAACACATGACTTGCCCTTTTTTGTTGACACTTCTCCTTGTGACCTGGTATGTTTTCCTTTTAGTGGAGTCAACTTCATTCTTACTCATTCTAAATTCTGAGTTTCTTAAACACTGATACTATATTTCCTAGTAGCTAGATGCCTTGTAAAAGTAATGACTTTGTTACTTCGGGTAAGTTTCCTTTCAGATCTCCAGTCCCACTCAACAGAATAAATTACCAGCAACAGTTTTTCATGTGCACTTTGAGAAATAGTCTGTGTGTCCATGGTTATATTGTTCTCACACAGCCAAGTCTTCTACTTGAATGAGAGTATGATTCACTATTTTGTATCATAAAAAAAAAAATCATTCTGTATCAGTACTATACAACTGCTTTATTCTCCTAAAGATTTTGCCAATATGATCTCATAGTGGGTGAAAAAGGGGAAATTGTATGTGCGATACAATCACAACTATAAAGGAATATATAGGGGAAAAATTCTGGTGAGAAGTAATCAAAATGGTATTAGTGTGATCATTAATTTTTCTTTTCTCAGTTGTTGCTATAGCATATCCCAAAACATTTAACATTTTTGAATTAATAACAGTTTTATTGGATATTGACAGTTACTGTATCTTCACAGTGCAGATTTCCCTGCTTTGGTTGTAAAAGCCAGTGGTCTTGCAGCTGGGAAAGGGGTGATTGTTGCAAAGAGCAGAGAAGAGGCCTGCAAAGCTGTACAGATGATTATGCAGGTAGGTTGATTCTTCTGAAAAAGTAAGTTTCTAGTCACACTGGATAAACACTCTTATGTTTACAAAGTGTTCCTCAAAATAAGGAAAACATATCTAGCAAACACACTGGTAAGTTATTTTTCATAATACTATGTATTATAATCCATCTGTAAGAATTATTGTAAGTCTGCACTCATTCTATTCTTTGGAAGTTAGTTCTAGCATCCTTTGTTGTCTGCTACTGAAAAGTAGAAAATCCTCAGACTATGGAACATACAAATAAATTCTCAACCATCCATGAGGAGGACAAAATTATTTGTTCTTTGTGTCCCTGGACTCAAAAGAAATGAAGCAATGTATAATCAGAAATAAGAATTAAATTGATATTGACGAAAACATCTGTTTTTTCATTACCTCATTTGAAACTGGAAAGTGTGATCCCGAGGGGAGTTAGTGACACATTCATTTCATCTGCACCAATGCTAGCTAACTCTGTATCATTGCCACTGTTAAAATAGGAAACATTCATATATTCCTTTGAGGGTTTCAGGAAGGGAAAGGAAAATTATAATACTAGTGTATTGGTTCATAATACAAATAGTAGAAAATAACAGCCAATTAAGTAAATATTAAAAGCTTACAATTTACCTTCTTTTTTAATCTACAATAAGGATAAAGCTTTTGGAACTGCTGGAGAAACAATTGTTATTGAAGAATTTCTTGAAGGAGAAGAGGTGTCTGTAAGTATATTCATCTTTTGGGCTTTTATAGAGTATAAGAAGCTATGATGTCTGAGCTATGAGCCCCAGAAAGACTTGTTATACTTTGGTTGTTTCATCTGAAAGGATAAACCCAGCAGTTACAAAGAAATTTATATACATTTAGTATTTGGAATGCAGATGAAAAAATAATTTATCCTCTTTTAATAGTCCCCAGTATCTCAGTAAGGGACTTGGACTTACATCATGCATTATTTAAAAGCAGGAAAGGCTGAAATACTTAACTTTGCAAGTAGTTTGATTTTTTTTTTTTCCTAATTAGTTAAAAAATTACAGATCCTTCAGGAATTGAATATACAAGATCTGGGTCTTGATGTTGGTAGCTTAGGATGATTAATGTTTCAACTCATTTTACTTTAAAAAAAGAAAGCTTTTCCTCTGAGAAGAGTTAAGGTACGCATAGTTTTCATTATTAGTTTTTTGTGTTGTTTTTTTTTTAACTTTTTGGCATTTAAGGTAAGTGGGCTCTTTTGTTTTTTGTACAGTGTCTGTGCTTCACTGATGGAAGAACTGTGGCCCCCATGCCCCCAGCACAGGACCATAAGCGATTGCTGGAAGGAGATCATGGCCCCAACACAGGGGGGATGGGAGCCTATTGTCCAGCACCTCAGGTACTTCTCAGAGGCTCAGCTAACTTTCACTAGTAATTGTTTGGTCTTCTCAGAGATCTCTTAGACAATGCTTTTGTTTTGCTTTTTCCATAAATGATTACTAATCAGCAATTTGGTTTTCCCATTAAATGAAAAGTATCTCTTCTAGTCTCTCTAAAACTAACCTTTTCTAAAATGCTTTTGCAGAACTAGGTTAAGTATGGATTGAACAGATCCTTTGATCCCTCCTCTCTGTACCCTACTTTTAACCCATGCAAGCCAATTATAATCTAGAATTATCTGTTATTCAATTTGGGATATCCAGAACACAACACTTAAGTGCTCAGTGAGAAAGAGATGAATTGAGAACCCAGTCAGACCATAATTTGTTCTTCTGGTCTTTCTGCTTGATAGTGAATAGATCAAGTATGTTTCCAAATAATTTCTGGACAGTTTTCATAATATCATACTGAGTATGTTATAAGTACATTAGCACTTGAGAAACTCACCCATTCTTTTCAATGATAATTATTTATACACACACACACACACACACACACAGAGTGCCTTTTAGGTATTTTTCAATTATAGTTAACATTCAATGTACTAGTTTCAGATGCACAACATAGCGGTTAGACATTTATGTAACTTACAAAGTGATTCCTCCCCATAAGTCTAGTACCCCCTGACACCATACATACTTATTACATTATTGATTATATTTCCTGTGCTGTACTTTATATTGCCATGACGATTTTGTGACTGCCCAGTTTTACTTCTTAATCCCCTTGCCTTTTTCACATAGCCTTCCAATCCCCTTCCCATCTGGCAACCATCAAAATGTTCTCTGTATGTGTTTGTTCCTGTTTTGTTTGTTCTTCAGATTCCACACATAAGTGAAATCATATATTTCTCTTTATCTACCTGACTTGCTTCACTTTAGCATAATAGCTTTTAGGTCCATCCATGTTGTTGCAAATGGTCTGATTTCGTTCTTTTTTAAGGCCAAGTAATATTCCACGGTTGTTTGTACCATATCTTTATTCATTCATCTATCAGTAGACAATTAGGGTGCGTCCATATATTGGCTATTGTAAATAATGCTGCCTTAAACATAGGGATTATATCTTTTCAAATTATATTTCAAATGGATTTCTTCAGATACTTTAGACTTTATAAGTATTAAAACTATCATTTCATAAATGATAGTTTTAATATAAAAACTATCTCTAGGTCTAATTTTTACAATTAAATTTATAAACTCATGCTCTTTAAGTTTGTAGACTTATGAACTATGCATAGAATATATAGGAAGGATACAAAGGAGCCTTAAGATGGAAGAGGACTCTTTTTAATTTAATTACTATGTTTCAAGAAACTTTTTAGTTGAGTATTAAGCGTGTGTGTGAAAAATCTATAGGTTTAGAGGTAAAAGATGATTTAACAGTCATTTATAAAATGGCAGTTGATGCTAGTCAGCAGTTCCATAATCCATCTTCTGCTTATGATAATTTTTAACTTTCAGAGGTCATCTCTTTTCTATTTTATAAGAATGAGGCTAAATACCTATTTGATGGGGCCAGTGTCAGAATTTTAAAAATTTATTAATTTAAAGTGCTCAGCCCATCTCAGATAGTAATTAAGTGATAGTTTTTCTTGTTCCCTTTCATTGTACAATGTATTACTACTTGCAAGATGATTTTTTTCAAATATCAATTGCATTTACATGTTTCTGTATTTTCCCCAGGTTCCTAAGGATTTGTTGCTAAAAATTAAAAATACCATTCTTCAGAGGACAGTGGATGGCATGCAGCAGGAGGGTATGCCATACACAGGTAAGCACATGGATGTCATTGTGAGTATTCATAGAAAACTTTACACCTTTGACAAAATGTCCCCTATTTTCTTTACCTTTTAATTGACCATTGTTGTAACATTTGTTATAGCTGTTCCAAAATTGCAAGTATTAGCAGTTTATGTTCTAATTTTCATAGTCACAATACAGTGCCTTCGTTATATTTTTTTGTTTTTGTTTTCTTTTTCTTTCTTTTTTTTTTTTAATGACTGTTTTCTCTTTTTTTAATGCAGGTGTCCTCTATGCTGGTATAATGCTGACTAAGGATGGCCCAAAAGTTCTGGAGTTTAATTGCCGTTTTGGTGATCCGGAGTGCCAAGTGGGTAATAATTATTACTTTGTAGAAGATGTATATTGTTTTAATCTCAGGATTTACCAACTTTGGGATAATTATCTTTGAGAAATACAATTAACCCTTGAGCAATATGGCTTTGAACTGTGTGGATCTACTTATACATAAATTATTTTCAATATATATATAGTTGACCCTCCATATCCCTGGGTTTCGCATCTTTGGATTCAACCAGTGCCGAATTGGTTGTTGGGAATCCACAGACTTGCAGGGCCACAGTCTGTGTTCTATGCCATTTTATATATAAGGGACTTGAGCATCTGCAGATTTTGGTATGACGGGGCCAATCCCCTACAAATACTAATGGACGACTGTGGTTAAGTTTTTAGGGAGTCAAAAGTAACATGCAGATTTTCGACTACACAGGGTGTTAGTGTCCCTACCCCTGCACTGTTCATAGGTCAATGGTATGTGCACGTTTTGCTCGCATCCCAGTAATTAAAATGTCTGAGGAGAACTAAAGTATCTCTCAATTGCCATGTTGACTGTTTTTGCAGGTGATCCTCCCACTTCTTAAAAGTGATCTTTATGAAGTGATTCAGTCCACCTTAGATGGCCTGCTATGCACCTCTGTCCCTCTTTGGCTTGAAAACTGCGCTGCCGTTACTATTGTCATGGCAAGTAAAGGTTATCCAGGAGACTACACCAAGGGTGTGGAGATAACAGGTGAATACTAGAGAACGAAAGGTTGAATTACAATGTGAAAAGTCACTAGTGCCACTCTAGGCTTCCATGCCATGCTCTGCTCCTCTTAAGGGTATAAGGCCATGATAAACCTTTCAGTGGTCTAACAATAAAAATAAAATAAAATAAATCCTTTCAGTGGGTCTTAACATAATCATGTTGTTTATTGGATATTGGTGTTCAAATATCCATAGCTACTGTCTCTGCAGAACTGCTATTCATTTCCCTCCCTGCACAAGAAAGACTAAAGTGGGCTTGCCAGGCCAAAAGCCAGGAAAATAATGGGACTGTATGAGAATTAGAACACTAGTATAAATTAACATCAATGAGATAAATTTGAAATGATTACAAATGGACCTCCCAGTTTACAGTGTACCCCATAGTCAACTTGGATGGCAGAATTAAAGCTTTCAAAAGTACAGTCTTCTCTTCTGTTTCTATTTACAGAAAGTGAGACATAGTTAAATCATGTTAAATCAAACTGTTAAAATGGCAAGTAAGTTCCAATACCAAAAGACCAAAGGCGGACCTCTATGATCTCTAGCAGGATATAGCTTGGCCTCCTGTGGTACTCCAATAGTGTGTTTGAGTCAAATACCCTGTTCACTGTCTTGCCCAGACAAGAAGTCCATTTCCCTGTTAATCCCACACATGGCAACTGGACAGATAGGAATTGGTTGCCTTTTAAAATAAGCAAAGAAGGTGAGAGAGAATCAAGATCCTTTGTATTGGTGATAAGTATAATATTTGTGAAACAGCTATACTGGGTTTTACCAATACCATGGGCATTTGGGTGCCTATGACTGAACGCTTCTGTATTTAGAAGGCATATACTTGTATTAACCAACTACTGAATATAATGCTAAAAGAAAAATGGGGACAGAAAAGGATAAACTGGGAATTTAAGAATGGTTTTTTAAAAAATTGAGAGATTATATCTGTATACATTTTCCATGCTTATTCAACATTTTAGAATTTAGAAAATATGGTCTAATAATATAATAATATTTTAAGTGTAAAGTTATATGTGAGAGCTTTAAAAATAATTCGAAAGAAAATGAAGCCTGATATTTTAGACTCTAGTCTAAAACCTAATTTAAATAAAATATTTCTTAAAATTTTACAGTTATATTAGGAAAAAGATTAAGAGTATGTTTTTATGCTGTGATTCAATTGGTTATTTGAAAAAGGAAGCAACTTGGATGACTTAGAAGCAGAAATTCATTTAGTCTTAAGTAAAAGATGTGATCAAATGCAGGATTGTTTATTCATGTTTGGGTTGTATCTATATATATTTACTGGGATTAGGATACACACACACACACACACAGGAGTGCCAAAAAATGTATACATATTTTAAGTGATATTATCTAAGTATTACTTTTCAAAGTTGAATTGAATTACAGTAGCAATGTGTAGTATGACATTCGCTCAAAAGATAGCATTAATTCAAATGAATGCTAGCATCACCATGTGACAGGTAGGACAGTCAAAGAAAATGGCAGAAGTATGGTTGTTATTCGAGGAGCACAAGATCATTTTAAAGTGGTATTTGAAATTTGAGAATGTTGTTTGGGTCTCCCCCGTATTCTCCTGACTTAACATCCCTTGATGTCTACTTATGGGGGACCTTAAAGGATGTGGCGTACCATAGAAAACCGGCTATAGTTGCGGTACTTCAGAAAGAAACTGAAATGGCATGCCCAGCAATACAAGTGGACACTTTGGTCAACATTGCTCAAACAGTAGTTTGCCATAATCAGAAGTGTCTGGATGCTGATGTTAACTACTTTGAGCACCTCTTGTAATTGCAGAAGTCAAACACAACTTATATTCATCTTTTGTTATCAGTATATATTTGTGTATTACAATTTTAATTCAGTTTTTTTTTTTCCTTAAAATATGTGTACATTTCTTTGGCACCCTCTGTATATATGGGCTATCCTGAAAGTATCCAGCCATGTAATCTGAAAAATAAAAGCATTTATGGCTGGATTTTTCCCAGATAGCCCTCGTGTGTGTGTGTGTGTGTGTGTGTGTGTGTGTGTTTCTTTAGTTTTTAACTTATCAGTAAAAAGTAACTATACTTTCAAGCCTCAGACTTTTCAGGGCTGCAGTTTCTCTTTTTCTCCCCCATTGAAACAATAGTTCTTACATGAGATTTATGATAACACAAGGTTTTAGAAATATAATTATCACCCTAGAGCAGAACAGGGCCTATATACTATTTCATTGCATTAATTGCTTTCTGATTCTTGTGAGGATTCATGTAAGTGAAATAAAGATTTTATTTAAAAAAAGAAACCTGGAAATTACAAACCACTGCACAAGTGTAAAATATTATCAGAATTAACATGTCAAATGTGCTACTTTACAGGGTTTCTTGAGGCTCAAGCTTTAGGACTAGAGGTATTCCAAGCTGGTACTGCCCTAAAAGATGGCAAGGTGGTGACTAATGGTGGTAGAGTCCTTACGGTGACAGCCATCCAGGAAAATCTCATCTCAGCCCTTGAAGAAGCCAAGAAAGGACTGGCTGCTATCAAGTTTGAGGGAGCCATTTACAGGAAGGACATCGGCTATCGTGCAATAGCTTTCCTGCAGCAGCCCAGGTAAATTTCTTACCAAGGCAATTATAGTACAGCCTCAAAACTGGCATATAGGTATTTATAAAATTCCATTAACCCTATACTAGTCATTCTGTATTCTCTCAGTCTGTGGGACTGATCTGATTATGATTTGCATTTAGTTTGAATCAAAACTAGTTATAATATTCAAATGAAATGAAGATTTCATGGTAACTCCTTATGTTTGAAAGGTTTAGTAAAATCAGTGATATTAAGGATTTTTTTTCACATAGTTAACTTATACAATCATTCTCATTTATTCATCAGTAAAGATGGGAAAAGGATTTTATTTTGAGTTATATTTAAATATTACTGCTTTATCTTAGTATCTGGTTTTTCTCATAATTCAAGATGAAAATACTGGTCATCTACTTTTGCAATTTAATTTGATGATACTGTAAATTTTGGCAGTCTTTTGTCACTGCATTTATAGCTATTACTGAAATGTTATTTTTGACCCCTTATTGATTCATTTATTGACATGTACAACTTTTCCTTTGTAAAATCAATAAACTATTAATTCCACGTGTGGGTGTTTTGATTTCTTAAGTATCTGTTACAGTTACTATTGTTTGGTGACATCATCTATAAAAAGTAAGTTTTAGCATAAAATAAGTTTTTAGAAACTTAGTTCAAACTATAATGCTACTGATAGGCAAATTTTTAAAGTTTAAATATTGGCTTTCTTTAAGAAATTACAACATTAAAATGCCATGCTAAAACTTTTTTATCTTGAAATGACTAGATTCTATTGAAAAGTGACCTCTTTCAAGGCCCTGCAATCTTAATACTGTCTTGAGTTCTTTAAATTAAAGGTGAAGAAAATGAGAGGCTACAATGCCTGCTGGTACCCGAGAAAAGGTCTTTTTAAACTAGTAGAACTTTGTTTCCTATCTGAGCATGACCCTGGACTGCTGACTTTATTGGAGTTAACTGCCAAGGCTCTCAGACTCTTATTGCATTCCACTAGGCCAAAGTTCTCGTATGTGTAAGGCAGGACAACTGAATCCCCAGTGCCATTCACAAACTTGATCTCTAAATGTAATACTCCAGTGTGTTTGCCCTATATAGAAGGAACTTGGTGCACTGAATACTGTTACCTGGTTTTGGTTTTTTCGTCGTATTTTTGCCTTGTTTCTTACTGTCTTCAGCTATTAGGAAGCTTAATTCTCTATTGTTGCAGTAATTTAGGGATTTCTTTGTAAAGTTCTTATAATCCTTATTTTTACTATTTTGACTTTGTTTTAACACTACTACTTTCGTTCCCATACCAAAATTGAACAGAGAAAGGATGTGGCAAAATAACAGCATAAGAAATTCTTATGGAAGGATTAATTGAGTTAAAGTAGTAGTTCTCAGTAGTGATTGATGAAACATTTGGATCAACTGGGGTGGTTATTTAAACACATTTCGGTTTCCAGGCCAGCCCAAGATCAGCTAAATCAAAATCTGTGGAGGGGCCCAGTACATTTGGGAATATGAAAATCACTAGGATGTATTCAGCTTTAAATAATATTTTAAGATTAAAATTATTTCCCCTGATACTTAGGTGACATCATAGGGTTTTGTTTGCCTGTTTGCCTGTCTTAATTCCATAGGGGCCTGACTTACAAGGAATGTGGGGTAGACATTGCAGCTGGAAATACGCTGGTCAAGAAAATTAAACCTTTAGCAAAAGCCACTTCCAGACCAGGTAAGTCAGATCCTATCCTCTGCTAGTTCATCAACTTTGACAGACATTCTGAATTGATTTGGGCTTTATAGCTTACAGAGGGGAATGTTCCAAATTAATGTCAGATGGCTATAAGTCTTGCCTTATATAAGCTGAACCCATAGTCTTCAGCTTTCTTGTCTAATTTTAAAAGGCATTTCTTATTTACGCAGTTAAACTCAAAAGGATATGTCTGCTCCTTTAATACTTAATTATTTTCTTGATCAATGCTTTAAGCATGTGATGCTCTCTCCCATTCTCAGGAAAAGCATCTGATGAAGTGTTTTGTATGCTCATGTTTAACCTGATCTGTTGAAGTGTAGGAGGTAATTAATTTCCTCTCCAACAGGCTGTGATGTTGATCTTGGAGGTTTTGCTGGTCTTTTTGATTTGAAAGCAGCTGGTTTCAAAGATCCTCTTCTGGCCTGTGGAACAGATGGCGTTGGAACTAAACTGAAAGTAATCAGACACTTTTGTGAATAAAGGCCTTTTGTGCAAGATAAGAGAATTTACTGTATATCAGATACATATTTTTCCCCTTTTGACATATAAACACTAAAGTGAACCATACCAAATAATCACATAATATGACTAAAATATCTACATGTTTCTAATACAATATTGTTGAGGCTATCTCTGGATGAAAATGTTATTTTAGGGAATAAAAGGGATGCTTTTGGACCAAATAGTTTACCAGAATTTAGTGTTCTTTTGTCTTTAGGCATTCACAGCAGCTAGCCAAAAGTCAATAATATTTGTTAGCCTCCACTGGTTATGTATAAACTGGTAAGATATACATAATTTGGAACTTAAGTTCATGTGGATGTTTATGTTCTGTAGATTGCCCAGCAGTGCAATAAACATGATACCATTGGTCAAGATTTGGTCGCAATGTGTGTAAATGATATTCTGGCACAAGGAGCAGAGCCCCTCTTCTTCCTCGATTACTTTTCCTGTGGAAAACTTGACCTCAATACAACTGAAGCTGTTGTTGCTGGAATTGCTAAAGCTTGTGGAAAAGCTGGATGTGCTCTGCTTGGTATGATCATTTTAATTACATGTCCTTTTTACTGTATTTTAGCCCTGTGTGTAGCTAACAAGAAAATACATATCATAAGATGGGCAAATAACATAGATAACACTACTTTAAGAAAACTTAGACCCTGGTGTCCTCAAACCCCTCCTCAAGGGTTTGTTCCCCAGACTAATACTCCTACACGATCAGCCAAGCCTATCTTTCTCACCAATCGATGACCACCATTTCTGTTTCTGTCTTTCTCAGTGGCCTCATGGATAGAGGGAGTAGGGGTAATTTCCTCCTTACCAGCCCTAAAGCAGAGGCAGATAGGTTCTTGGCATTCTAAATCTTGTTTTATTTTCCCACAGATGTGACACTAACAATGTACCCAAGATTTACAGAAGCAGTGCTTCAATATATATGAGAATTTTGAGCAAAATGCATTTGTAGGTTGACCAAAGAACAAAACCACCCCTTTTATATTACCATTTCTGTGGGCACATCTGTTCCAGAGCCAGTTGCCTTCTCAACCATTTCATAAGACACTTTCTAATTTGGAGTCTGCTGCCTAAACTCTGTATTTACATGATATTCTCATAAAGTGAGCAATAGTGTGCTTCTTTGGCTGGGGCATTTGGAGTTAGGCGGGCTGATTAAATCACTTCTCTAAGCCTGTACCATCATGTGGAACGTAGAGTGATAGTAAAGGTCAGTATAGGTGAAAGCATTTCTGAAACTAAACTGCTATAGAAATGACATTCAACTGAGCATTCACCCCGTTCAAGTAACGATGTTTGGTGGCTACACTCCCCATTTGTAGAAATTAGTACTACTTCCCCTGAAATTACACTTGGTTAAAAGCTCTGTTAGGCAGCTAATAGAGTACATTTTTTTTATTGTTTGCAGAATATAGCCACATGTTTAATTGTAGCTGGTGTCACTGTTTCCTAGACAGGCTTATAAATACTATGATTTCTTTGCTCTTGGATTATCTTCCTGCCAGGAGGTGAAACGGCAGAAATGCCTGACATGTACCCTCCTGGGGAGTATGACCTAGCCGGTTTTGCTGTCGGTGCCATGGAGCGGGATCAGAAACTCCCTCACCTGGAAAGAATTGCTGAAGGGGATGTTGTTATTGGAATAGCTTCATCTGGTCTTCACAGCAATGGATTTAGCCTTGTAAGGAAAATTGTAGCCAAATCTTCCTTTCAGTACTCCTCTCCAGCACCTGATGGTTGTGGTGACCAGACCTTAGGTAAATGCACTTATGTTTAAAACTCTTCTGCTTGGAAATGTCTGCACAGCCACTTAGTAGAGTTAGTCTCTAATTACTTAAAGTGGAATAAATTACATTATTCTATGGTTTTATTATTCGAACATTATTATAGAACTGGTGTGTCTGTGCAGGGTCACAGTCATTCTGTTTCCATCTTATTTTTACATATGCTTTGGTTTTGTATTCATAAACTAAGTTTTTGTCCTATCTCTCCAATATACAGGGGACTTACTGCTAACTCCAACCAGAATCTACAGCCAGTCACTGTTACCTGTTTTACGTTCAGGACATGTCAAGGCCTTTGCCCACATTACTGGTGGAGGATTGCTAGAAAACATTCCCAGAGTCCTCCCTCAGAAATTTGGGGTGGAATTAGGTAAGCTCACTAGAGGAAACTTTTGCTCAGAAAGCCTGTAGGAGAAAAAGAGACATTGAGCAGAAAGCTCTGTGGGTAGCTTATGCATATATAATTATATTTGGAATATTCTTATCCTTGGGATTTCTTAGGGGGGAAATAGGGCTGACCCTTTTTTACCTCTTTTGCTTTGTTAGCTATGTTTGTAAGGCATAAAATCCTCTCATATGACTGATTTATATAAGATGAAGTGCTGTAAGCAGCTCTTACAAGGATGTTGGTATTCTCAAACTCTATCAAGAAGGAATCAGGAACGTGCCAGGAAAGAAAGAAGTAGCTATTAAATAGTCCATTGCAGAAGATGAAGAGGACCCAAACCAAGACATAGAGAAGGGAGACAGATTTGGGACTCTTTTGTACTTAGAAGAAAAAAAGAAGTCCCATGTTTCTAGTTAAGCAGGTGAGTAAATGGTAACATGCATAACATAAGAGGAAGAGTAGATTTGCAGTAGGAAGTGGGAATAGTATCTTAAACCTTCAGTGTGTTTATTGCAGGGAGTCTTTGAATAGAATTTGAGATCAGGTTGAAGGTAAGTTGGGTGCTCATATGCAAATAGTAATAATAGTTATAGCCAAAACATTGTTTCTTAGTGTTCTGTCTACTTGGCAGGTGGTAGATTGACATAGGTAGAATTACTGAAAAAGAATAGTCAGAAACAGGGAGTAATAGCAACAATGGAAACTAATACAGTGGGTATAAAGAAAAAAGAAAACAGATTCAGTTCCTGCCCAGGGAACCAACGAACCAAAAAAAAAAAAAAAAAAAAGGAAGCCATAAAAATATATCAACTCCACGCAAGGACTTGAACATAACACTGGTCAATAGTGTCAGATGCAGCATAGATTGAAGATGAAGACCAGAAATAGACCAGTGTATTTTCAGAGCTAGGTCAAAAGCACCTTGGTGAGGGTGGATACTATTCACCAAATTATTGTGGGGGCAGTGGGTTGCAGATTGCTGTTTAAGAAATTTATTAGTAAAATGAAAAGGGAAATAGTAACTTATTCTTGTAGCAAACTTGAAAGGTGGGGTTTTCCCTTCCTGTTTTTATAGGGTAAAGAGGCAGAAAAATTATTCCAGCTATCTTAGCCTACCAATGTACACTGGTTTGAGGGAGTAAAAACTGAAGAAGTTCGCATAAAATAATGTCTTTTCCCAATGAAATAAGATGGACTTAGAGAGATGAGCTGACCTGGAATGCAATCTTAAAGAGTAAATAGTAAAGCAATCAAGGTCAGAAACAAGAATGAGACACAAGCAGTGCTGAAGGTGAAGCTGAGTCAGTTTGTATAATTTTTCTCGCAAAGTAAGAGCGTATAGTGTTGAAACAAGAACAGAAAAAAATTGTTTGGTTTGATAAGTTGGTCCAAGCAGGTAGAGGGGTCATTTATGGGGTGAATCCCCGTGGATGCAAGTGAGTAGATTTGCTGAGCTAAGCCTAGAGTCAGAGTACGTGAAGCCAAGAGAATCAAAGAGTCAGAAATAGGTGTTGTACAAGTAAGGAAACGGGCTAAGCTGGCAGAGTGGTCAAATAGGATTGCAACCTGTCAGAGAAGCTGAAGAGACAGGCTGAATGGGAGTCCCTTCCTTAGCAGCACAGTACAGAATTGAAGGGTATGTAGGAGAATTAAATTAGTGGTTTAAGACATTCCTGGGATAGAAATGCTTTCCAGTGAGCAAAAGCAAAACCTTAAAGCAGCCACATTCAACCTGTGAGCCAGGACGGCTTTGAATGCAGCCCAACACAAGTTCTTAAAAGATTATGAGATGTTTGGGAGTTCCCTGGTGGTGCAGTGGCTTAGGCTTCGGCGCTGTCAGCGCTGCGGCCTGGGTTCGATTCCCAGCCAGGGAACTACCCACATTAAAAAAGCAAAACAAAACAAAAAAACAAGAAACATTAAAAAATAAAAAGATTATGAGGTGTTTTTGCAACCTTATTTTTAAGCTCATCAGCTGTTGTTAGTGTTAGTGTCTTTTATGTGTGACTGAAGACAATTCTTCTAGTGTGGCCCAGGGAATTCAAAAGGTTGGGCCCCACTGCCTTAAAGTATTCATCCTCCTCTTTAAATCATTAAGAGTGACATGCTGATGAACGGGGAGCAGATTCAGGACTGATTTGTGCATTTACCATTCTCTGTGGTATAAATACTCCCATCCTGGCCAGTTTTTAAATGGCTGTATATCATAGTCTGTACAAGATGGCTTTAGCACACCACTGGTTAAAAATAACATAATCATTACCACATCAGAGAATTGAGTTGACATGGCCATATTCCTAACATCTGTTGTGTTTTGAGTTAACACAAGTGTCTGTATCGATTAAAAAGGAAACTCAGTCCCTTGCATCAGCCGCAGGTTTCTTCTAGGAATCATGCTTTGACAACAAAAATCAGTAAGGAATTCTCAGCATAAAGTTACAACTTGTCAGTTATTCATGACATACTTGATCATTTATAGAAATGATCTTAGCCTGTCAATCTCTTTCTATAAATAAATACTTTTGCTAATTTTTGGTAATCTGCTGTTTATCCTGCCATTTACTATATCATCTACCTGTCATAAAATCAATTTTTATGAAGAGTATTTCATTTTTTATGGTTATCACTTTTTGGTTTTATTTGCTATTGACTTTTAATTATTGATAGAGTAGTGAACATCATAGTAGCTAAATCTTTTGAACTCAACTTTTAAGAATGGGCATTTCCCAAATAGTAGAAATGGAATTAAATCTGTTAGGGAACAAGATTCATAGACATGTGATATCTCTTAAAATTTTTATCAGCATTAAAAAATAAGTAATTATCCTGAAGATACACCAAATAAATGAAGAGAATGGATAGTCAACCTTATGATATAACAAAAAACTAAGTTCATAGTGGTTTCCCTTTCTTAGGAGCATTATAAATGAATATTTAATTCAGTATAGTTTTTGTAAATCAGATTCCATAACTGGATATTCCAAAGAACTATCCACATTTTTTAATTCAAGAATTTTATGTGTGTGTGTATATAGGCTTTCACCTAAATTTTTTATTAAAGATTTTTATTGTATTATTTATGATAATAGAGAATATAGTCTTATACCAGACCTAAATCTAAATTTTTTAAAAATAAATAAAGGACAAGGTACTGAGTTTAAGACTTTTCTTTAATGGTATATGCATTTCCTTTAAATCTGTATGTAGACCATCTAGTTTTACATCATACTTAGGGTACATTTTGGTACTCACTAAGACCCAGCTAAACTTTCACAAAAGGGTAGTATGCCAGCCTTTACTGGAATTCAGCTATTAGCATATCTAACCCATTAGGGGATCACTAAGAATCTATATAGTTAATGCAGCACAAAACTTTACTCAATTGTGAATACTGGCCAAGTGTGTCAACAGAAATGTTCCTAATGTCTAAGGTACAAATAGATCACACATACAAAAAACTTCCAAAAGGACCATTTACAGTTTTACCCTATATAAATTAACAGTGCTGGTTGTAATTTCCATATCTGTGTGTGTGCTCACCTCTATACTTTGTGTAAGACATTAGGTTAATCAAACAACAACTCTCGCCTGTTCTCAGATGCCCAGGCCTGGAGGATCCCCCAGATCTTTTCATGGTTACAGCACGAAGGACAGCTCTCTGAGGAAGAGATGGCCAGAACATTCAACTGTGGGGTTGGGGCTGCCCTCGTGGTTTCAAAGGAACTGACAAAGCAGATTCTAAGGGATATTCAGCAGCACGAGGAAGAAGCCTGGGTGATAGGCAGGGTGGTGGCATGCCCTGAAGGTAATCACTCCTTATTTAGTTGCTCTTAGGTATATAATCTTAAATGTAATTGTCCTGCCTCACAAGCTCTCTGTCCACCTTTTATTCCGGCCATCACTATGGCACCTGTCTTCATACAGCTATTATATAACATGACAAAACCCACGCCAGTGACATCACATGTCTTTATTTCTGTCTCAGGGCTCTGATACCTCTATAGCAGTCACATATGCAATAACTGCACCCCACAGGACAAGCCTCAACTAATAGGGTGAGAGTTAGTGAATAAATACTCGCTTCAGGGATAGAAGACAGGAGCAGTTCTGAGGCACAGTCTACACGGCTCCCTTGAGGCTCCCAGTGAAATCGAACTCCGATTGCCCACAGTGGTGACCAGTTTAATAGTACACCCTCCTGTATTACTTTTGCAAGATCCTCACTGTTTCCCTGGGATCACTTCCTAAAGTAATCTCCTCTGCAAGACTTTATCGCAGGCTCCCTTTTGTGGATCAGCTCAGTTCAAGGAGTAGTGAGCAAGCACCCTGACAAGTACTGTATCTACTGTATCTAAGATACAAGTACTGTATCTTAAAGTACTAGAAATTGTCAAGAGTGGCAGAAAATCCACTCAGAATAAGCTAAGAGATGTCAGGGTTTATTTTTCTGTATCTGCCTTTCATTCCTTTATTGCATAGGTTTCATTTTTAAGCACTTTCTCCAAATACTGGAAAAATGTCTTGAGCCTGCATCCTTCAGCCCATGTTGCAATAAGAAAAATGCCCTCTCTTTCTCCGCATCCTATATCAAATCTTCGAATGGCCTTGCTTGGGTCACATACCAAGCCAGGAGGTCATAGCACTATCACGAATGCAAGGTTTAAAGGGGTGGGGAAAGCACACTGGCAGGGAGTAATATATCCACTATAGACTTAAATATAGTGATGTGTCAGAACTTTTAGTTGAAGTAGGTAGTATGTTCACTTTAAGGAAGTTTTTATGAATGGGTAATATTAAGTAATAAAAAATTTGTCTTAGTCCTTGCATATCTTATTTTTAGAATAAATATACAATATTCTAAAATTTTCATGAAACACTTTTTTTCTACTATTACTGTTAATTCACAGTTGTTTTTCACTTATTTACTGCATGTCTTTGAAATGAAGGTTCTCCTCGTGTGAAAGTCAGGCACCTGTTTGAAGCCATGCAAATAAATGGACCAGTATTGGAGAATGGTACTGTGAAAAGTCATCTCTCTGTCCAACCAAAAAAGGCAAGAGTGGCTGTCTTAATATCTGGAACAGGTGAGGTGTGGCTTCCTCTTTGCTATAGCACTGTAGAAATGGCTCTTCCTTTCCTCCAACGCCCTCCCCACCAGACACCAACCTTCAGATTGTGAGAATGCTCAGCAGAGTGGGGCAAGGGATCACTGAGGAGGGTTATCCTTTCTGCATTCTCAGTCTTGCAGCTTTCCTCAGGCATTTGAGATAGTTACCACATGAAAAGTAGAAAGTGTCAGGAATGGCTGAAGAAAGAGAAACTAGAAAACAGAGAGGATGGAAAATCCAATTTCTTTCTCCTCATGGCTTTGTAGTTAAAAAGTCTTACAGTCATTGAGGTTTTTCCCTTAATTGTTAATAAGGCTATGAAATTTATGTTTGACTCTGTGGTTAGAAGGGTAAAATGATATGAGCATCGTTTTCTTAGGTGATATAGCATGATTTTTTTACCCCACTATTTTAAGTAACATTGCTATAAACATCTCATAAATTTACAGTACATTCTTAAATTAAGTTCATATAGCATTATTTCTTTAGGGTACATTCTCAGAAGTATAATTGCTTTACAAATCCATTTTAATATTTCAATATACTTTAGGCCCAAATTGATGGAAAGCAAAGAAACTATACTTGTAAAGGCCATAATGGTTTATTATTCTTGAGAGGAAAGATTTTTCTTGCTTAATTAAGCAGCTTATTCCTCATCAATCAGTTTTAAAGTCATACTCTTTCTACTGCTCTGCTAGATCATATTTTTTAAATAATAGATCATAAGCTATTATATTGCAAGAGCAATTACATATCCTACAACCAGGAATGCCTGTTTTCATAAGCTATGAATCCATTATCCCAAGAGGAAGGGAATTTAAAAGCTTTGCCAATCTTTTCTAAAACATTTATCCAGAAATCTTGACCATTCCCCATTCAAAATGGCACCTAATCTCTTTTTATTATTAAGTGTGAACTCGTGTTTTTCTCTTTTTCAGGATCTAACCTCCAGGCTCTCATAGACAGTGCTCAGAAGCCAAGTAGCTCTGCACACATTGTCATCGTTATCTCCAACAAAGCGGCAGTGGCCGGCTTAGATAAAGCAGCAAGAGCTGGAATTCCTACCAGAGTAAGTTACCTTGAAAAGTGGTCTTTTCTTCAGGCTGCATTTAAACTCGTAATCTGCCCCCATAGGACCTGGGTCTGTAGGGCACTTGTTCTTTGGATTTCTGGACTTGGGGTGGATGCTGGGCTTGCCTTTCTGCTTCATGTCCATTCCTTAACTCTTTCTGTCAGATGTATCTTCTAAAGGAAGTACGTTCTATGTAAAGGTGAAGTTTTAAAGTATTTTTGGTAATTTATTGGAAAAGATTGTGCTTCTCTTTTTCTATTACAGGTAATTAATCATAAATTATATAAAAGTCGTGTAGAATTTGACAATGCAGTGGACCAAGTCCTTGAAGAGTTCTCCACAGACATAATCTGTCTTGCAGGATTCATGAGAATTTTATCTGGCCCCTTTGTCAGTAAATGGAATGGTAAGCAAAAATTGTTTGATACCACATTGAGAAATTAACTGAAAAGCGATTACAGGGTGATTTAACTTGCCAAAAAATCCCACTTATGAAGTATTTACTACATTTTATTTTATGGCACAGGTTATAATTTAATTTCCTTTGCCCAAACCATGACCCAATGATGATTTATTATCCTTCCCTATCAGTTTTCTTTGGCCTGCTGTTATTAGTCACTTTTTTTAATACAGCTTCAGTTTGTTTCACATTACTACAAAGATAATATTTCATGAGTAAATATTTGAAAGATAATTTTGTTTGTTTGTTTGGAAACAAGAGGAAGTGATTCCCTATATCCCAAAAACGAAGAGTCCATCCTCTCCTTAGAAGTATAGAACATGGCCAGAAGATGGCAAGGAAGACATTGTTGCCAAAAAACAAAGTAACTTTTGCCTTTTGTTTGCCACAGTTTCAACTGCATCCTTTTGTCTTTTTTTTTTTTTTTATGCACACATTTGGGCAATAAATGCATTCTCTCTCCAAAGAGTTTATGCTTTCCTAAGATAATATAGTTAGAGTACTTGTGATATAATATAAAACAGGCAATACCTTTGGAGACAAAAGCTCAGAACTAACTAATCCAGCATCTGGCAGGTGGACATCCCACTTGGTTGAAGTCAAGCATATAAACACTGTGCAAGAATCTCCTGCATCTTTCTAATAGTGGGTGCCAGTGACAAGCTGAATTTTCTTCAAGAGCCCTCTGGTCCAGATTAGACACCCCACACCCCGCCGCAGCCCCTGTGACTTTCACTGCAGGTGCCTATGCACGTCCTCGATGTGTCTTCAGCTGTGCAGGGCAGTCACTTGCTGCCCCCGGGGCCTCCCCGGGTGAGAACCCATGTTCCTCTTTGCCTCATTTCTCTTTGACAGAGAAAAATGTCCCTCCCAGAGGAATCCTGCTCTTGTGGACTCCTGTTTCTAGACAGGAAAGCATATATTCCTTTGACAGAATCCATAGGCAGTTTTGATTCTGACCACTGTGCTTTTCATTTCCAGGGAAGATGCTGAACATCCACCCATCCTTGCTCCCTTCTTTTAAGGGTTCCAATGCCCATGAGCAAGTCCTGGCTGCCGGCGTCACAGTAACTGGGTGCACCGTGCACTTCGTAACTGTGAGTGTCTCTTTCTACCAAAATACTGTTAGTCTTTAGAAGTAAATTGTACTGGCTGGAAAGTCATGTTCAAAACTTCACTTCCTTTTTCAGGAAGACGTAGATGCTGGACAGATTATTTTACAAGAAGCTGTTCCAGTGAAGAGGGGTGACACTGTTGCAACTCTGTCTGAAAGAGTGAAGTTAGCAGAACATAAAATATTTCCCGCAGCCCTCCAGTTGGTGGCCAGTGGAACTGTATGGCTTGGAGAAAATGGCAAGCTCTGTTGGGCCAAAGAGGAATGAAGCTGCCTGTTCAGGAATGGAGCCAGTTTTAAAAGAAGTCTGGCTGTTTGCAGAGTGACTTTTTATCATGGACTCAGCCCAAAAGAAAAACTGCTAAAAATGAGGGCCTCACCCTTACCTCTTTGGTCATTTTTTAATGGACAGAGATTCATTACAAGCAAGACTGGTGCAACATATCTAAGACATGTTTCGGCTTCAGTGGTCTTTCAGGTTTTAACCATTTATGACCCTCTTTTTCAGAATCAAAGTGATCATTCAGAATACCTTTCACTTTCAGCCAAGCAAGATACCAAAACTCAGTCTTGTCTTCTTTTTCTGAGCAATAGCACCTCTGTTTTTTGTTTTGTTTTTTTTTAGTTATATATTCTCTATTCTTTAAATTTAGAGTTAAGCAGCAAGCCTAATAGGAAGGTAACATCTCTCTCCTATAGTTTATCTGTTGCAATCTGAATCGAGACCTCTCCTGATCATAATTTACTATCGAAATTTCTGGTTAAGCTACCATTTCTGAGGGATAGTATCTTTTATGCTTTGAAATAACATTAAACATCTAATTATTAACAGGTTTTATAATACCCATAGTTTAGCTTCATAGTTACTCTATGGATTATATCCATACTTTTATAAATCACTAAAGGGTTAAAGGAGTTTTGGTGGCTTCTAGATTCAAACATAGGCCTGCCGTTAGGCAGGTTACAAATCCTATTTCTCTGTCACAGTTACTAAAGTAGGCAAATGCCTATCATATGGTCATTTCATAATTAAATTTAGTACATGTGAAATGCTTAGAACAATGCTTGGGACAGAGTAGTCACTCAGAGGTTAGCATTTATTTCATAATTCCTCCTAGTTATGAAGCTGTTGTAATTCATTCTTCAAACATAAGCATAAACTCAAGAATAGTGATAAATAGAATATTGGAAGTGTGGTAGTTACTCTTTGGAAGAAGTGAGGGCAGATTTCCCCAGACTAGTGAAGAATATAATGGCATTGCATGTGTTTTCCATTCTAGCTGGTCATTTCCAATCTGGACATACAATTCTGGAACTGGGAGGACTAGGATGACAGCGAGGACATGTGTGTGATCCTACCCATAGGACACCAAGCTTAGTACCACATTTCCACCATAGCAGAGGGAACAAGCAATGGCTACCCAGCCCAAAGGAAGCCAGCCACCCTCAGGCTCCTGAGCAGCCTCCCAGGTGACATGGCCTAAGAACTCTGCCTGCCCGGCAGGTTGTGCCTTACTCAAAGGAGACCTGGAGGCCCTGCTCAGATCTTCATCGGAGTTTAACCTCAAAACCTAGCAGGAAAGGACTCCTATTGTAGTCATATATAGAAGGTAGAATACTCTATCTAGCCTGGACACAGGAAAGAGTATCAAGAGGACAACCCTTCACCAACAAACCCTAATTACTGCCTCTGGCACTAGCAGGTTTCCCTAGGCCTGGACAGCTTGCTGAATGATGTTTTTCCTCACGTTGAGTAGTCAGTGACTGCCATCAAATAAATGGGAGATTCAGGTATATCTTTTCACGTAAGTCCTACTGCTACAAAAATAACTGAATCATTGGTTCTGGAGAGTTTATTCAACATTGTTAAGCACCTATTAACATATATACCAAACACTATACTATAAAGTTTATAGAAATATTGACTGATAAAAATCACATACTATATAAGGGGGGACCCAAATAAAACCGGAATTATCTTCTGGAATGTGGGCCCCTCATAGTACAGGCCTCCCCCACTAGGTGAGTTTTCTAGGATCTCATCTGCATCAGTCCACCAGCTGGCATGAGGCTGCGTTCAGCTTTGGTGAATTTTTTTTGGAGACTGAACGTGTTTACTCATTTCATGATGGGTGATTTACACAAACACCATGCAGCATGATAACGCACCTGCCCACAAGCACTGAGTGTTCAGCGGTCTGACCAAACACAGCATGACCCCCGTGCCCCACCCTCCCTATTCACCTGATCTCACCAGTCTCACCCCAAGCGACTATTTTTATTTCCCTGGATGACAAAAGTCCTTAAAGGGAAATATTTTGCCAGTGTGGAAGAGGTGAAACAAAAAAAGGCAGATGCATTAAAAGGCATCAAAATTGAGTACAAAAACTTTGGAGCAGTGGAAAGGCATCTGGATAGATGTATTGCATCAAATGGAAGATAACTGGAGTTTAAACGTAAGCATACACATCTTTTTATAAATACCATGGTTTTGTGGGGGTCCCCACTTGTAAAAGTAGAGGCTAGTACTAACATGTAAATCAGAAAAACCAATGTAGGCTTATGACTTTAGAAGTAAAACTTTCCAGCCCTTATGTTGAATCTAATCTTCACTAAATGGAACCTGAACTCCATGTAAAGTAGATGGTTCCGTATCTTGGGATAGGAAGAATCAAAATGTGTCTGAAATATTTGACACTTGAAAATATCCCCACGGCCTGGGTTCAGTTCCCAGCCAGGGAGCTACCACCCCCCGACCAAAAAAAAGAAAACTTGAAAATAGGATGACACTGAAAGAACAAGAGTCATAAAGGGGGTCCTACTGTCGAGTTTGTGGTAAGTTGAATATTATTTGGACATACTTAGTGTGTGAGCAAACATTTGTTTATTAATGATAGAAAAGGTAAGTTATAAAGAAGTCGATGCAAAAGATGAAAACGATGTTAATATTTTATTAATGTAATAAATATGGGCATTTTTATTATAGATGTCTCTGTTTCTATTTGTGGGAACAGGAATAAGCAGATCAGCCCCTGATCACACATTGTGTTCGGGTAAAAAGATGGGGTGGGGGCAAGGAGGGGACCCAACTGTTAATGAGCCCTGCTGGTTAAACACAATTGAAGAGAAAGGATTCAAGTGTGAGTTCCGGGGGTTCTCTGGTGGTGCAGTGGCTAGGCTTTGGTACGCCCTCAACACCAAGGCCTGGGCTGTTTCCCAGCCAGGGAACCACCCCAAAAAAGTGAGTTCCAAACTGATACACCAGTGTTCCAAAGAGGAATGTTAAAATTTCTAAGATTCCAGTCTTTAAATGTTCTCTCTCTGATTTTTTACTATTTTTAACTGCTTTACAAATTTAAGTACAGTAGAGTAGTATTTAATTGTAATAAAATTTTTGTTTTTTGTTTTTGTTTTGTTGGTTCCCTGACTGGAAATCGAACCCAGGCTGCGGTGGTTTAATTGTAATAAAGTTTAAGGTACAGGGAGTTCTCTGGTGGTGTAGTGGCCAGGCTTCGGAGCTCTCAATGCTGCGGCCTGGGTTCGATTCCCAACCAGGGAACTACCCACATTAAAAAAAAAAAAAAAAAAAAAAAGTTTAAGGTACAGCTAGTCCCTTATACTTTTTCTTGGCTAGTCTCTCCCATGCTAAGCAGCCGGAAATAGCCAAAATTGTGCCCCAGATAGAGACTGGCAAGCACACACTGCTGCCATGGATAAGTCAAGCACCGCAAGCGATCTGTAGCTGCCCCACAACCAAAATGCCCTCTGGCCACCTGTATGTCTGGGTTAAAGTCCCAGGCAAGATTATCTGATTGGCCAAATTTAGGTCACCCACCCCTGTTCTCACAGCCAGGAGTTAGGGACAACAGGAATATGGCCTTTGGCTGTCAGTGAAACTGCCTGTCATACAAGGGGGATGCCCCAAACACAAGAGGATCCCTGTGCCCAGCTGCCCCGCTATGACAAAGGTCAACCTCCATGGCTAAAGTGATGGATACAGTTGCAAATAATTCAGGAAAAAAATGCCAGGTTGTTTTATTTATTTATTTTTATTTTTGGTGGTTCCCTGGCTGGGAGCTGAACCCAGGCCGTGGCGTTGAGAGCGAAGCCTAGCCACTACATGTTTTATTTTGTTTTTAAGTTCATGTTATGCTGATAGTTCCTCTTGGCTTCTTATCTCCCTGAACTGCTTTTATCCAATGGCCATTCTTTCTCAAGCCATGTAAATCTTGTATTACTGCAACATAAGGCCATTTTCCTTTATGTGGAGCCAACTGTAAATTAACATTTAAAAATTCATAAATAGAAAAAATACAAATGTCCATCAACTAGTAAACTGATAAAATGTGGTCTAGCCATACAGTGGAGTATTTATTCAGTCATAGAAAGGAATTAAAACATTGACACGCTATAACATGAACCTTGAAACTTTATACTAAGTTAAAGAATCCAGCCCCATATGACCACATATTTATGATTCCATGTGTATGAAATGTCCAAAATAAGCAAATCCATAGAGAGAGTAAATTCATAGTTAGTTGCCCAGGGGCTGAAGGGATAGAGTTATTTGGGAGTAATGACTAAGGAGTGCAGGGTTTCTTTTGGGGTAACAAAAATGTTTTAAAATTGTGATGGCTGCATCACCCCATGAACATACCTATAGCTATTGAATTGAATTGTACACTTTAAATGGGTGAATTATGTGGCATTGTGAATTATATCTTAATGAAACTGTTTCCCCCAAAGGACAACTCTTTCTCTGTCACTGTAAAAAAATTCAGTTTTTGCAATACATAATTACATTTAATCTTATAAAATATATCAAATTTACATTATATTTCACATTCAGCATATGGTCATTTAAATGGATATAGATAGAACTTTGTGACAGAAATCATATTAAAGACTGTCTTACCTGAATAGCAATCCTAATCCCGAATTCTCGTAAATTTATTAAAAATACTAACTCTTGAGCCCCACCTGCACTCCAAACAGTGCAATAAAAGCATGGAAATTTTAATATTCTGATTCTATATCACTTTACAAAATTTCATGAAATATTTGTGGACAAAGTCAAACTGCATTTAAAATTTTTCTGTACCACTAAACCCAAAAATTATACAGGAAAAAAGTAGTTTTGTTAATTGCATTATCACTCAATCCTTGACTACTGCAGTTATTATATGCAAAAACCAAGCCCTATCATCAAAAATAATTTTAAATTAAACATTCAGCTGACAAATCTATTAGGTCCCGCTTCACTTCTGTTGAAAGCCAAGTACTGGAAACCCTCCTGTTTTGGAAAGGATTTATTTCTTAGCATCCACAACAAATCAACCTTGTCAACTGTGCCTTTGTTTGGTGCCCTGAAGGTGTTTACAAAACCTTAAGATTCAGGGTAAGTGAAAGGTCTCCCTTTCTTTTGCAAAATGAAGGGAAGATGATGTTCAAAGGAGAAGTGGAGCTTCCTTGAATACATTTAGGGATTCATGTACTGAGTTCCTTGTTAACCACTCCTCCTGGGCAGTCGTTTGCTTAGAGATGCAGGTTAGGTACTGGATGGAACTGAACGGTTCAACAGGTACAAATGATAAAAGTAATTAGAGTGAAAGGACTCAACACTGCAGCACTGAACACTTAGTCACCAAGTGAGAGAGGAGCCAGCAAAGCAGCCTTAGAAAGAAGGGGCAGTGCGTGCATAGGGGGGACCCAGGAAAGAGGGATGCCACTGAAGCTGGAAGGAGGCTGTTTCAAGGAGCAGGGAGTAGCTTCTGGTTCCTTTCTCAGAAACCCAAGTTGGGCAAGGAGAGAGAAATCTTCACCTCTGCATGTGGAGGCTTCGGGGCCCCATGCACATCCCACCAGAATGCAAACATCTAAGGTAATGTGATAGCCCCGAAGCTAGATTTGCAGGACAGGGTGTTAAAAAGTAATAAACAGTGGAGTTCCCTGATGGTGTAGTGGCTTAAGGCTTTGGCGCTGGCTCTGTCAGTGCTGTGGCCTGGGTTCAATTCCCACTCAGGGAACTACCCACATACCAAAAAGCAAACAAAAAAAAAACAAGCAAACAAAAAAAAAGTAATAAACAGAGCCATTTTAAAAAGGAGTTGGAGCTGCCATCCCACAGGAACTGCCTTTCAAGTCTTATGTCTCAAACCTCTGGAATGTTAACACAGGGCAAAATAACTTTTGGACTGGACCTAAAGCAACCTTGTGTCACAAACAACTGTTTGCAAGGACAAGAAGGCAGATATTATGACTAATGGACTGATGACTACTGGACATTAAAAACATTGTTTAGAATTAGTGTCACTATGTTAGCTTATCTGCATCAATAGAAATGCCTTCCTTCTATTGAAGTGTTTCCCTTCCCTTTTTTTTTTGGTATGTGGGTAGCTCCCTGACTGGGAATCGAACCCAGGCCACAGCGTTGACAGCGCCAGCACCAAAACCTTAAGCCACTACACCACCAAGGAACTCCCTCCCTTCCCTTTCTTATCAATACCTCTCTTGTTTTTTTTGTTTTGTTTTTGCATTTTGGTATGTGGGTAGCTCCCTGACTGGGAATCGAACCCAGGCCGCAGCACTGACAGCGCCAGCGCGGAAGCCTTAAGCCACTACACCATCAGGGAACTCCCTCAATATCTCTCTTGTGTTTGCTCCTAATCAGAAAACTATTTTGAGTTTTTGCCTGAATCAACACTTCCCAAATAGCTATGCTTTTTTATCTCAAATAAATGCTTATTTGCTGCCTCACTTTGAAAAGCCTTTTACTTTTAGGTTACCAAGGACATGTCCAACAAGAGGGAGGTGAGAAGGCTAATGCTTCTACTTGCTTTTAGTTTTCCATCTGGGAGGAAACGGTTTGGATAATACAAATTCCTGGAGTCTACTGAAGGAACATGAGGCTCAGAAAAACCTGTTGTATCAGTTTGCTGGGGCTGCTGTAACAAATACCACAGACTGGGGACTTAAACAAAGAGCAGTCCACAGCAGGGTCCCTGAACCTCAGCATTACTGACAGATAATTCTTGGTTGTGGGGACTGTCCTGTGCATTGTAAGATGTCGAGCAGCATCCCCTGTCTCTACCCACTAGATGCCAGTAACAATCCCCTATTGTGACAATCAAAAATATTTCCACCATTTTACATCTTCACCAACAATGCACAATGGTTCCAATTTCTCCCTATTCTTGCTATCACTTGTTACTTTGGGTTTTTTTTATAGTAACCATCCTAGTGGATGTGATGTGGTATCTCATTGTAGTTTTGATTTACATTTGCCTAATGATTTAGTGATCATGCATATCATTCCGTATACTTCTTGGCCATTTGGGTATCTTTCTTGGAGAAATGTCTATTCAATTCCTTTGCCCATTTTTTAACCCATTGATGTTTTTACTGTCTCTATAGTTTTCTTTGCCAGAATGTCATAAAGTTGGAATCATATATGTAGCTTTTTCAGATTGGCTTCTTTCACTTAGCAATATGCATTTCAGATTCCTCGGGAGTTCCCTGGTGGTGTGGTGGCTAGGCTTCAGCGCTGTCAACACTGCAGCCTGGATTCAATTCCCAGCCAGGGAACTACCCACATAAAAAAATAAAAAATAAAAAAAGATTCCTCCATTCTTTTCATGGCTTGATAATTCAATTATTTTTTATTACTGAATAATATTTCATTTTAAGGATGAACCAGTTTTATTTACTTACCAAAAGACATTTTGATTGCTTCCAATTTTTGGCAATTGTGAATAAATTCTTTTAAGTAATTAAAAGTGACTCTCACCTACAACAGAAAAGTTGCCAAATTCAAAAACTTTCCAAATACCCTTTATTCAGATTTCCCAATTAACATTTCCCTCCATGCATTTTGTCATTTACTCTCGTTCCCTTACTCTGTACATGGATTTATTTCTAAATCATCGGATAGTAGCATTCAGATATCATACCCCGTTATCCATAAATATTTCCATGTGTATTTCCTAAGAACTAGAACAGAACCAAATGCTCACTGTGGATATTCCCCAGAGCTGATAATTAAACCTTAGCTGTCAAGGAAAGAATAGAAATTATGTGATTCTTTAATTTCATTTAATGTAAGAATGTTATTTATTTAGTCAAGAAGGAACCCTTCAAAAAAGAGCTTAGGGAACAGACTGGATGTATGTACTCCTACCCCAGAGCTAGAGTAGTCTCTGAACAAGCCCTAAGGTAAAAAGGCATTCAGAAGCATCCCTAGGGGGTGGGCTTTTTGAACAGAAGCACCCCACAGCTCATTACCAAGCTGTCTGTGGAGTTAGCTTTGCTGTAAAACCAATTCTCTCTGTAAAGCATCTTGGCTGGTTCTCCCGCAAATGAGTGTATAGGATAGTTTTAATGTATTTAGAGTTTTGTTGCTAAAAATCTTTGACAATTAGGGAGTTCCCTAGTGGTGTAGTGGCTAGGCTTTGGCACTGTCAATGCTGCGGCCTGGGTTCAATTCCCAGTCAGGGAACTACCCACATAAAAAAAAAAATCTTTGACAATTAGCAATGAGAGAAAGGATGGAAACCCTCCTTGTCCTGGTCTTTTTAACTTATCAAAACATTTTGAATGGCTATAGTTAATAATAATGTATTCTATGCTTGAAATTTGCTAAGAAAGTAGATTTTGTCTTTACTGAAAAGAGAAAAAGCAAATGGTAACTACATGAGGTATTGGCTATGCTAATTAGCTTGACTGGTGATTATTTCACAATGTATGAGTGTGTCAAATTATCAACTTGTACACCTTAAATATATATGATTTTTATTTGTCAGTTATACCTCAATAAAACTAGAAACAAATTTTGAAGGGTGAGAAAAACATAGAGTAGTTGTGCTATACAGCAGTAATTTCAATAAACATGCTGGGTAAATGTAATACGGGTTGGAAACAATTCAAATATTAATTCCCAGACAGCTGACATGCATTTGTTTTCTTGACAAGTGGCCCACCATTAGAGAGAGGTATATACATTATTCATAATTTCAAGGAACAGAAACTACTGTAGATCAGCACCAGTAAAATGCAGATAATTCAAGCTCAAGTGACGATAAATCATCACATTAATGCCAAAAATGAAAATTAGACATCCTGGGCAGGGGAGAGCAGTTTACATTAGCAAAGATCCAAAGATTAAGTGTGTGGCCTTTTCTGGCCATCTCAGGATAGTTTGAAAACTCTTTAACCCAGCTGGGAAGAAGGAAAAGGGAAAATACCTGAATGAATGGGAATCTTCTCTTTTCCACATTAACTTTCCCTTAGAATTTACAGTGCTGTTGTACTACAAAAATTAATCTACCTTCTTATTTTTTTAGAAGGCCTCACATATTTATTACTGAACCAACTACGAAGTACAGAAACATACTATGAGAAAACTAGCTTTACGATAACTTCTCAATAACACACACCCAACTGTCCAGATAGTAGCGATCTTCTTAGTGCTAGTAAGATCCAAGCAACCCGGACACGTTAAGTACATGTGCTAGCTCCTGTGCAACTGCTCACAGACCCAGCTTGGTTCTTCGCCAGTGTCTCCTCTTGGAGTTGTACCTGATTTTGTTACCAGTTTTCATCCGAATCCACTGGGGAATGGGCCGATTCTGCTTTTGTTTCTTGGCCAGGAACCGCTTGATCCGGAAGATCTTGTGAGAAGACATGGCAAGAGAAGTCAACCGCATGCACCACAACAGCGATGAAAGAGAGAGCCTGTCTTCTTTCTTTCAAAGCTGACACTCTCTAATCAAATTCCTCCTTGATCAAAGAGAATAAAAAATGAATTTAGATGTCACTCAGAAAGGAAAGCATTTTCATGATGGGTCTAAAAACTGTAGCTTCAGAAGATACTATTTGCAAATGTCATTGGACAATATCCAGACTGAAACCAGAAATCAATCTTCAGGGAAGTGTGATTTTGGTTACTACAGCACCACAACTTACTGGAAAGAAATCAACTTCTTTGCAGTTATCATAGAACCAGCAAATAAAAGAAAAAAAAAGAAACAGATGGATTAAAACAGAGCCCTCACTTGCTTTAGTGAAAGAATAAAATTACATCTGAGAGTACAAAGAGAAGAGGTTGCTTTTGCAGGGCCGTGCTTCCTGCAGTAGCTCAGTAAATATTTACTATAACTATAAAGTCAAACATCTGTTTTTTAGTAACTTTTAAAAATATCCTCAACTATTTTCTTTTTTTTTTTGCTTTTTGGTATGTGGGTAGCTCCCTGGCTGGGAATCGAACCCTGGCCGCAGCGCTAACAGCGCCAGTGCTGAAGCCTTAAGCCACTACACCACCAGGGAACTCCTCCTCAGCTATTTTCCACCAATGTAATTAGTAAAGGTTTTGATGTGCTAACTAAATTCTTGCAAAGTGTTACATGACAGTTTTGTCTCCTCTTCCATTTACAGGAAAATTTGTTTCAAAATGCTCAACTATATTGTGAGAGCACAGGCTCATGACAAAGATGCTCTGAACAAGGAAATACCACATACATCTAATCTAACGTAACTGGGAGTTCCCTGGTGGTGTAGTGGCTTAAGGCTTCGGTGCTGGCGCTGTCAGCGCTGCGGCCTGGGTTCGATTCCCAGCCAGGGAGCTACCCACATACCAAAAAAGCAGGAAAAAAAAAAAAAAAAAAAAGGGTGCTAATCTAACATAACTCATTAAAAAGCAGTCCTATGTGTAAGATTATATACCAATTAGACAGTGGAAAATGATAAACTGAGGTTCAAGTATGTTGGTTTTAATCACGGCATACCCTTAAAATGGTTAGCAATGTTACTTTGAAAAGTGCACGTTTTCAAGAGTCTCAAATTTATGCAAGATAACATAATCACATTAAAAATGCTAGTCAACTTGTGTGTTTGTTTTGACTCTAAATTTAATATTTATTTTTTATTTTTATTTATATTTATTTATATTTATTTATATTGATTGAGTGAGTAAGTGAGTGGTTCCCTGGCTGGGAATCAATCCCAGGCCGCAGCGTTGAGAGCGCCAAAGCCTAGCATTACACCTCCAGGGAACCCCTAAATTTCATCTTTTAACCACATCTTATTATAATCACTAGGATTGCTGACTGCAGAATATGTAGCCACATTTTCAAAAAGAAAAGAATCATTATTTTAATATGGTGGACTCTTTCTTCCCATAACTAAACTAAACAAGAACGCTTTATCATTCATTTGACCTGCTGACTTAAAAGTTTATGTGTTTTTCTAGAGGTCATCATTACAACTGGTGAATAAGAAGACATAACTACACATTACATAGTGTCATATCTATGTTAAATCTGCTAAATTTGGTGACAGTGTTACAGTGACATAAGAGATGTCCTTGTTTTGGGGAAATACATACTATAGTACTTTGGGGTTATACTGTCTATAACTCAGAAGCTTAAAACAGTTAGTACCTATATCTGGCTCTTTTTAGTCATAATAAAAAATACTGCTTAATGTGCCAAGTGGTTTACACATAAGGTCTGACAATCAAGTTCGCGAACTCATTCTAGAAAAAGTGCTACAAACCTCAGTGCTAAATATCGCTATGGTCACCTTTGAAGTACTCCCCATGGAAAGCTATGCACCAATGCCAGTGCCTAGTACACCCTTCAAAGCAATTTTGGAACTCTTTTTCTGGAACGGCCATTAGAACTGTCATCATATTACCCTTGATGTCCTGAATGTCATCAAAATGTCTTCCTTTCAATATTTCTTTGGGTAAGAAAAAAGTCACTGGGGGGCCAGATCAGGAGAGTAGGGAGGGTGTTCCAACATAGTTGTCTATGACTAAAAACTCCTCCACAGACAGGGCCGTGTGAGCTGGTGCATTATCATGATGCAAGAGCCAGGAGTTGTTGGAGAAAAGCTGAGGTCATCTTTGTCTAACTTTTTCACTCAGCCTTTTCAGCACTTCCAAATAGTAAACTTGGCTGACTATTTGTCCAGTTGGTACAAATTCATAATGAACAATCCTTCTGATATCAAAAAAGGTTAGCAACATCATTTTGACTCAATTTGGACTTAAAAAACTTTTTTGGTCATGGAGAACTCCATTGTGCACTCTGATATTTTGTTTCAAGGTCGTACTGGTACACCCATATTTCATCATCAGTGATAACAGCCTAAAACATCATCTTGCCTGTTCAAAAGGTCTTGGCAAACTTCGACTCTCCTTTGCTTATGTTCATTGGTGACCTCTTTCAGGACCATTTTTGTACACATCTTTCTCATGCCAAGCTTTTCAGCTAAAATTTTCCTAACCGTTTCTCTGTCAATGTTTACTACTACGCTTCTCACAGTCACCCAACGATCTGATACACAATCAACGCATTTTCTGCAATGTTTTCGTCAGTCCTGCTCTTTTCTGGCTGCCCTGACCTCTCGTCATCAGTGATGCTTTCTCTCCCCTCAGAAAAACGTTTAGTCCATTTGTACACTGCCGTTCTCTTCATGGCTACATCCCCATAAACTTGGATTAACATGTCCCTGATTTCACTTCCACTCTTGCTAAGTTTAACAAGACATTTAATGTTTGTTGCTCTAATTCAAGCTCCAACATTCTCTCAATGGCACACAAAAACATACAATAAGGAACACCACTTAGCAAGACAACGCCACACATCAACAGGAACACAGCTGTGAGACACAGATATACAAGGTTCTAAAACCTTACCGAGTTGTTCGCACAGTCCTGCCAATGTAAGCACATGGTGGTAAGTTCGCAAACTTAATTGTCAGATCTATATTGTGCAATTCTCACCAAAACTCGGTGAATCTGATGGAATTATTATTTCACCACACTTAAATGGGTAAACAGCAGCATTTATCTCACCGGGCTGTTTTAAGGTTAAGAGACTATACATAAAGCATTTATCACACTGCCTAACAAAAAAGTGCTAAATACCTGTTCTCATCTTACAAATAAATATACAGAAAAAAGCAAATGGAAGAAACAAGATTTTCAACCCAAGTCTGACTCAAGTTCTTTTCTTTTTTTAAATTATCTCCCCGAAGTAAATGCCTGTGATAGTGACTTAATTTAAAGCGTGGAGACCTCACTGTTGATTTTGTCCTCGACTGTCCTCACCCGCTACCAACAGCTGGCTAAGCGAGGTGCTCACTAAGTACTTGCTAAATTAATGAAAGACTAGGTTTCTAGCCTGGGTTAGCTAAACCTTTCTGGGTTAGGTAACCTTTCATATGTCTGCGCTGGTGTCCTCGTCTGCAGAATCGGAAGACGCTGTTTAGGGAAACTGACCATCTTCCCCTCCTAAAAACAAGTTACTGAGGGCCGTAACTCCGAACCACTAAGACTTCAAAGGTTCAGGTCCCAAGCTACACTCACCACACTCCGCAATAAGCCCTACACGCCTCCGTTCCGACCACAATGACGTTTTCACCTCTTACTGTGCCACTTGACTCTCGCGGGAAGCTCCGGCACAAGCGAAAGGGCGCGGAGGAATCCAAAGTGCGTCACACTTCCCGGAGAACTACACCTCCCACAATCCCAATCGGCCGAACCACCTCCTTTTGGAGGTGGGGACGAGGCGGAGCAGATCGCCCTGGGTTCGGGCGTGTTCTCCCGAAATGTCCTACCTGTGTCCTCTGGAGTAGAGTTTGTTTTAAGAGAGATTCTGGGGTTCCTTGGTAAGGTAGGATACCTGTCCCGATTAGGTACGATTCTACCCTCCGCTCCTCTCTCAAGGCCCCGCAGTATGAAACGGCAGATGGTTTATTCCAGCGAAGACACTGGCCGCCCACACCTCGGAGTCGCCTGGTGACCCCGTACGCATGTGCAGAGGCGGAGCGTGGGGGGCGGGAGCCGTTGAGCCCCTTCCCAGCGTTTGTGGTGAGTAAGGGAGGGGGCGGGGCGTGTCCCTCGTTGGGACTGATCCCTCCTTCTCTGCGGCCACCGTTGGCACAATCATCACCATCTCAACCGACTCTAAAAGCCGTTAAACCAGTTATTTAGAAAATTAGAGTTCACCAGGAGATCAGTTTTAGCTTTTATACATCAAAAGTCACAAATTAAACCAGTTACATCATTTCACTGCCATTATGTGTGTACAAGTCTTTCTCCTCTACCACGCGTTTTTAAAATAACAGCTCATATATTGAGAGGGCTCACCTTTTGGTTTTCTGGCATGTAGCTAATACTTGGCTCCTTTCTAACAAGCTATACAACTTAAAGTCTTTTGGATACCTGATTCTGTTCAATTTAGTGTCAGCTTCGGTACATACTTTGTCACGTCTTCTGTTTCATGTGTGTACGTCTTCCCATTAGAAGACTCCTTGAAACAGTGATACACTAAGAAGTAGGGTACTGATGAAGTTTGTAATCTGCTGTGATACAGACAATTAAACGTCTTATTGTGCTCTAACCCCAACCATTTTGCTTAACACCTTGCTATGTGACTTGGTTATGTTGCTTAACCATTTGGGCCTACATTTTCTCAAAATAAGAAGATTGGAATAGATGGTCTCCAAGAACTTGCCTGGTCTGTGATTAGTGGGTGGAATCCAGATTCTATCACAATATGTTAATGCTAAACATCATCAATTTCCATTTCTCTACTTACATAAGTGAAATACAACTATAAGAAATTTGGCAGCAGCTCTAGAAAGAATTGCCCCATATTGTACTTGTAATTTCTTCCTTATTGCTGAATATATAAAGTCAGTGGATAATACAATTTTCTTTACCCATTTTTTTTTTTTTGTCAATTTATAGATCATTGCTAGGAAGAACTCTGGGTACAAAAATGAACACAAAGTATGTGTTGGTGGCTCAGATCTTAAGATCTCATCTGATAAATGCTGCAGTGATTCCTAATCGAATGAAAGTGTTTCCATATCTTGGTGTAATTAGAAATAGGATGATGTCAACTCATAAATTCAAAAAGAAGATGAGCGAATACTATAAGCTCCTGAATCTGGATGAAGGATGTTCTGCAGATGATGTCAGGGAATCTTTTCGTAAGCTCGCCAAGCAATACCATCCAGATGGCGACTCTACTACTGCTGACTCTGCAACATTTATAAAGATTGAAGAAGCTTATAGGAAGGTGCTTTCCCATGTGACAGAAAAAACAAATACCAGACAGACTAGAGTTGAAGAAGAAGAAGAAAAATTCAAATATAAAACACCCCAACACCGGCATTATTTAAGTTTCGAAGGTATTGGTTTTGGAACTCCAAGTCAACGAGAGAAGCAATATAGGCAATTTAGAGCAGATCGTGCAACTGAGCAAGTGATGGAATATCAAAAGCAGAAACTACAAAGCCAGTATTTTGCTGACAGTTTAATTGTTAAAGATGTTAGACAGAGTAGAGACCAAAAGATAACTCAAGCAATAGAGCGTTTAGTGGAGGATCTCATTCAGGAATCAATGGCAAAAGGAGACTTTGACAATCTCAGTGGAAAAGGGAAACCTCTAAAAAAATTTTCTGGCTGTTCATATATCGATCCCATGACACACAATCTGAACAGAATATTGATAGATAATGGATACCAACCAGAATGGATACTAATGCAAAAAGAAATAAAGGATACTATTGATCAACTCAGAGAGGCAATTTTAGTGTCAAGGAAAAAACTTGGGAATCCAATGACACCAATTGAACAGAAACAGTGGAACCAAGTTTGTGAGCAGTTTCAAGAAGACATCAGAAAACTAAACAAGCGAATTAATGATTTTAATTTAATTGTTCCCCTCCTGACCAGGCAAAAAGTCCATTTTGATGCACAGAAAGAAATTGCCAAAGTCCAGGAAATACATGAGACCCTTGTAAAGACAAAAGAAGTTACAGATAAAACCCCAAATAACACTGATCAGGGAGAAGAGAAAACATCTGGAGTCAAGACAGGTTTTTTCAGCTGGATGAATATGTGGAGATTTATTAAAATATGACCATTTCATTGTTCACAATACTGCCCCAAATCATTTTTGGTTGTACTGACATTACACCCAGAGGCTGAGATTTATGGCAATAACACAGGAGTTTGAGAACTGTGTGCCTTGGTACTTTTCACAATACTGATCACACATCTCCAGTGATATGTGAGAAAGCTGTAAGAAACTGTTAGAGAAATGTTCAAACTGCTTTGCTCTGGGGATATAGCAAGAAAAGAAGAAAACTTACATGAAAGAAAAAAATCCATTTCAGAGTCAGGTGAAATGAGTTAGGACAGGGACTCATAGACTGGGGATCCCAAGTATTCCAAAATTGCAGTTTTAAGTTCTAATAAGAACAGTTGCTGTTTGCTATCTTCAAAAATAGGTACTTAGCAACAATAACACAAAAACTCAAAATGTGTTATTAAAAGTCATGAAACTAAACAAGAGTGGAATTTAGGCAAGTAAACCTCCAAATGATGCATGTTTTTTCAAGTTTGCTGCATTTTTACACCCAAGAGTTTATTAAAGTTCGAAACTGTTCTAAGACTTTTGGGACACTCTATATGAGTGGAAATGTGAAGATCAGGAAATTAGCCTAATAGTGTTACTGCACTTTCCATTTTTTCTAAAGACCTTCTGTGTGGGTACTGGATTTAAAAAGAAAAAAAAGAAAAAGAAAACATCAAATATCTGGCTTGTAGTTTATCCTGCCTAACTTCATGAGCCATTGGCTGCAGAAATCAATCAGCCAAGCTGGTTGATTTAGCTATTCCAGAAATCGATGCCAGTGTTCACTTTTTATTAAAGAGTTGTAAGTATATTTTCTGACCTTTCAGAGGTGAAAAAAAAAATGCTAGGGCTCAGTGGAATCTAAAGATTTCAATTCTGGCTTCTTCTGTAACCAGAGATTGAAGTGTTAGGTTTATATAAGGCTACCTGAAGTCTCTCTGTGTCATTTATGGGACTCCCCAGAGGCTTTTGCAGCCATATGAAAATCTCAGTTTTCTGTTTTTAGGGATCCTTTAGTAAACAAAGACAAGATGTCTGAATTTTGTGCCAGTTTGCACCTTTAGCAAATGCCAAATACTGACATTCATGAGATTGTTGTGTCCCAGAAAGTGTGACTTTTTTAGGTTTGTGTAATTGCTTTAGCCACAGAACTGAGCAACTAGAAGGATACTGACAGTGGTCCAAAGGAGCCGCTCTGTTTTCTTACGGGAGTTCAGAGCACTGTGTTACGGATGTGGTTCAGAAGCATATGCACTTGGCACTCTGGATTTGGAAAAACAGCTATTTTATAAAGTATATGATAATTAAAACTACATCTTCAAAAGGAAATTTTAGTCCTTTTTGCTTAGATGATGGGGCATTAATTGGTATGATATGTGATTATTTTGTTGAATAAATTACCATTTAGCCTTTATGATGATAGTATTACTCTAAACAAAATTGTGAACAATATGAATATAGCTTTATAATGACAGTTAAGTTCCAAAACATTTTAGAAAGCTATCATTATGTGACTCTTGTTAAAAATGGGAATTATATGTGTGATACCTAGTTGCACTGCAACCGTTGTAAAGGAAACCATTTTCAATATTGGATAATGAATGGGAAGGTGAAGTTACCAGAAAACGCTAGTAAATCCTTAATTTCAGCACAGGACACTTCATGTTTGTAAATGTCTATATTGATAAAGTTAATAAAATTAATTTAAATGACTCTTCAATAGTCCGTTACATAAACAAATAATAATAACCATTATTTTTAACTAACCACTTAAATAACCGTATTTTGCTGTGTATAATGTCCACTTTTCTTGTCGGTGTGGTTCCCTGAGCGAGGATCGAGCCCAGACTGTGGCGGTGAGAGCACAGAAGCCCAGGCATTGCACCACCAGGGAGCCCCCCATAATGTGCACTTTTCTGCCCAAATTTATGAGGGGGAAAAAAGGATGTGCGTTATACATGGGTAGTACTAACCATATCTATATCAATGTTTTAAATCCTTCTATTTATGCTTATGAGTTAAAAGTGTAACTAGAAATCAGTAATGATATCTATGCAAAAATAATACCCTGGAATATGAAAATTGGTATTTTTAATATAAAAACATTTTTATACCTAAAATTTCTTGTACCTTGTATCTGTTCTTGTGTTTTGTAATTATTTTTTCACACTTAAAAATAATAATTTTTTCGGGAGTTCCCTGATGGTGTAGTGGCTTAAGGCTTCGGCGCTGGCGCTGTCAGCGCTGCGGCCTGGATTCGATTCCCAGTCAGGGAGCTATCCACATACCGAAAAGCAAAAAAAAAAAAAAAAATAATAATAATAATTTTTTCATACGATCAAATATCACCAGTGTTCAAGATTCCAGTTTTTCTTAAAACTGTTTTTCTTTTAGAGTATCCACTCCTCATTACATCAGTTTTGGTAAGCTATATCTTTCTGGCATTGGATTCATTTAATCTAAAATTCCAAAAATATTGATTTGAAGGTGTTTATACGACCTTTAATTATCTTTTTAAAAATTTGCGGGCTCTGTGGCAATGGTTCCTTTTTCATTTTTGATTATCAATAATTATGCCTTCTTTTTATTTCTTAGTCTCACCTGAACTTTGTCAATTTTATTAGCCATTTTTTTAGTTCATTTTTTTTTTAACAGCTGACGTTCAACTTTAATTTGTATTATTTTCAGGTGTACAACAGTGTTTTGTAATCATTTGTTACATAAAATTTCTTGTACCATAATATGTTAAAAATAAAGGCTAGGTGGGGCTCCTGGGTGGCCTAGTTGGCTAGGTTTCAGCGCTCTCACCGCCGCAGCCTGTTTCGCTTCCGGGTCAGGGAACCAACCAAATAAATAAATAAATAAATGCTAAAATCCCTTTATAATACAAAAAAACAAGAACCTAAATATAAACAAATAAAAGTTTGAATTAAAGAATTAAAACGGGGGGTTCCCTGGTGGTGTAGTGGCTAGGTTTCAGGGCTCTTACAGCCTGGGCTCGCTTCCCAGTCAGGGAACCAACCGCAAACAAAACAGAAAAAAGAATTAAAACAGAAAATATTTTCCCTGAAGGTATTGGCCAAAAACGTGGGTGCACATTGTACATGGAAGCACATTATACCCGGCAAAATACAGTTTTGTTTTGTTTTTAACCTTTTGGTAGTGTGTAAATTGTAACAGATTATTCTTGTTAAGAAAGCAAATTCAGGGAGTTCTCTGGTGGTGCAGTGGCTTAAGGCTCCGGTGCTATCAGCACTGCGGCCTGGGTTCGATTCCCATCTAGAGAGCTACCCACGTACAAAAAAAAAAAGGGCAAAAAAAAAAAGAAAGCAAATTCATATATATAAGAACAAATTCACTTATTTAACCAAACTCCAGGTCAGAAAAAGGATTTTGGCCAGTTTCTTAGAGTTTGTTGAATTGAAATCTTACACGTATCTCTCTTACGATGCAGCATTGAGTTTTTCCTGGTAGTTAGTTTTTCATCTCCTAACTTTGTCATTTTTTTCAGATGTCATTTTTTTCAAGTAGTCATTTATTGAGATTTCTGAACTCATTAATAGGCCTGCATGGAGCTCTGTCTGGTTCCCAACCTTTTCCCAGCTCCTTTGCTCAAGCTTTTATGACCAGGACCCTGGTCCAGCACTTTGAGGACGGGAGAGCCACAGTCACAGTGGCTTTTGTCTCCCAGCTGCGTGAACCGGTTTAGCCCTTGTTCTGTGCCTGAGGCTTGGTACCTCAAGACAATAGTTTTAAGTTTCTTTGACACAGGGACTTCATTACTGTTCATTTTCTTCATCCTGCCACCAGGACATAACACTGCTTTTGAGGGTACCCCTCCCAAAGATGAAAGTCTCCTGAAACCTCGTCTCTACGGCTGGGGCCTATTACTTCCCAACCTACTTCCCTGCTACCAACTGCCTGGGTCCCCAGCACTGGGTCTCAGCCACCTTTTGGGACATTCCCAGTACCTTTCAGACACAACTGATGGTCGTAGGCCTCTTCTAGTAGTAGTGCCTTTCCTTTTCAAAATGTTCTGTTTATTCAACATATGTTTGTTGCAGTCCTGCAAGGGAAGCCACTATTCTACCATCTGGATTCTCAGAAATCAATAATTTTGGGGGGCAAATGGACCTCTCAGTCCCAAATGTAACCCTCAGATACTCGCTTTCCTTGGTGTTACTGCTGCCACCACCACCCTGGCTCCAGGTTGGGGACAATGGGCTGCTCCTGTGGCCTAAGGGCAAACCCACAAATGTGTTCCTAATACTTCTTGCCCAGTTAAGAGCAGACTAGAACATCCAATTGCAACTTTCCTCACGCCTGGGGGATGACAGAAGGGTAGGGAAGACAGTCCCTAGGATGGCATAACCTGGCCTGTAGCCCTCTCCAGCTTGCCTCTGAGCCCAGCCCCCAGCCTGCTGTGGATTGACAGAGCCCATCAGTCCTTTACCTCTGGGACAGCCCTCAAGTTCCCTAAGCTTGCTCCACTCCCCCAAACCTAGACCTAGGAAAGTAAGGTCTAAGGGATTTTCTTTCCCTGCAAGGACTCCAGTCTTCCCTAGATGACTGATGTATGCCATTGTCCGCCACCCCCACTAAGTGACAAATCCTACCTGAAGGTCTCAACAGGAAGACACATTCCAATACACCCCAATAAGCTTAACATTATTACAAGAGAGACCTACTCACAGTTGTGGGACAGGGTCCTTACTGGTACACCTTGAGGTAGGCTGACTAGATGTACCATTTTAAACGGGACAGAAAACAATGGTGCTGTCCTGCTTAAAATGGTACATCTGGTCGGCCTCCTGACACCTTGAATTTAGCTCAGTGAGACTCGGCTGATCATCCATTCCATTTGAAATGGGACAGGACCGGGTTTTTTTGGTTTTTTTTTTTTCAGTCCCATTTAAAATGGGACGTCTGGTCAGCCTGCCTTGAGAACCCAGCATGGAGCATGTGGTCCAGTGGCAACTCAGCTTGGGCATTTGTGGCTGGGCCTTTGCGCTCTCTGTGGTTTCAGCTAGCTCTGTGGGTGACCCTGGTTCTGTGGCCTCATCCCAGCTTTCCCATTCAGCCACAGTTTATACTACGGTCTGCCCGGCTGAGCCTCAGGATGCTAGTGAGCTTTACTTAGATGATGTTGTGGACAGCTGTTGCACTTTTGCTGCTTTTTATCTTCCAAATGGTCTATATTGATGGTGGCATATGTCATTCATCTGGGGAAACTGTGGTCTCTAGTACAAGTGAGACCTTTAAAGTTGGCCTTAGCAGAAGAGAAAATCCCTAATCTTCTTAAATATGCTCAGAAATGGGCATGTGACCTAGGCTCTGCCAACAAGACTTGTCCTTGGGAGACGGGTTCAGAATGAGGCATGGGAAGGAATGCACTGGCTCTCTGTGGAAGTTGTACTTAGCTGGTGCAGAAAGGCAGTAGCTGCCAGGGGGAGCTCCTGCCACAGACATGGTGGCAATAGCAGTGGCAATGAAGTTCCTGGCTTGTAGTGCATGGTGGTGGCCACAGTAGCCTTGGTATTTTTCTCATTAAGCCACCACTTCAGCATGGTTTTAGCTATTGTTCTTGGGAAAAATTTTGAGTCCCTTTCTCCAGCCCTCCCAAAAGTTCCAGTGTCATTTAAGAATTTCCTTTTCTGCTTAATCCAACTAGAGTGGGCACTGCCATTTTGCAACTAAGAACTGTGACTGACACATTTGAGATCATAGAAATCTTATGGCTTTGGGATAAACAAGGATTACACACTGGGTTGTAGTGCATGGGACACATGCACTCTGGTTCAACTCTCAGCTCTGCCACATTGTAGGTGTGTGACTCTGAGCAAATTGCCAAACCTCACTGACCTACAGATTCCTTGGGTGTAAGTGGGAATAATGATCGGTGATTGTGAGGCACTCCATTCTAAGTATTAAATTATGGATGCTGTTGTACTAATATAATAATAGAAGTTCTTTTTATTTTTAAGATTTGTTGAAAAAAGTTTCATAGTTCTTCTCTTGGGGCAGTATTTATTTCAAAGCTGATCTTGTCAGTTTCAGTCAGTTTCCTGGATTGACTAAAACTGTTCTCTGTCATGCCTTCAGCTAGCAGGGGGCTTTAAATGAAAATGTAGAAGTCAGTTAAGGGAGATCATATATTGTATGATTCCATTTATATGAAAAGTCCAACACAGGCAAATCTATAGAGATAGAAAGTAGATTAGTGGTTGTCTAGGGCTATAATGTTAGGGAGGAAATGAGGAGTGAGTAATGATTCCAGGTTGTCTTTTGGGGTGATAAAAATATGGTAGAATTGATTGTAGTAATGGTTGCACAAGTCTGAACATACTAAGAACCACCGAATTGTTCCCTTTAAACGAGTGAATTTTGTGGTATGTGAGAGCTGTTTTTTAAAAATAAAGAAAAATAAAAGAAAATGTAGAATGGTTCTAAATTTGGTAGGTTGCTTGCTACTTTTTTATAAGGAAAAAATGTCTTCAGGGGCATAAGAAATGTAAGAACTGTTTTAAATTGTGTTAAGCATAAAAATGGCTAGCAATGTTTTAAGAATTTAAATTTAGATGCTTTTGCATCTACAGCAAAAGTTGATTGTTACTGTAAAAAATCAAAAGCCAACCAAGTAAATCTGAAGATCTAATTGGCTTTAATTGAGTGATTTATGAATGGGGCAGCATTCCATGCAGTAACAGAAGGGTATTTGGAGGAGTTGTACAAAATGGAAGGTTCTTATTAAAAAAAAAAAAAAAAAGTGGAAAAAAGGAGCTAGTAACAAAAGAAACAAAAGGATAATACTTGAGCCCAGATAGCTCTTCTTTGGGGGAAGAGAAAGGGAAGGGTTTTTATCGTGCAGATTGCCTCTTCTTTCTATGGGGGATAGAGAGGGCCCAAGAGAGAGATTATGTTACTGATGCTTGACCAGAAAATTCCAGACTGGTTGATTAAGATTATGTTTCTGGGCGAGGGTGAAGCTGTAGTTAGTTCAGGTATTAAATCTAGATTTGTTATTATGGGCTTTTAGCACAAGTCACATCATTTTGGGCCTGTGTTTTTTTTTCTTTAACATTACATACAAATTTTCTGCCTAAAACCCCAAAAATCTTTGTTAGTATTCTCTGTTATTTGTACTGTGCCTTTCTTACAACAGCTACTCTTACCAAAAATGAATGGTGGCCTGACATAACTAGATCCACAAAATAACTGAGAGAAAATGGTCTTTAATTACATATACAAAACTTTTTGTTCTAAAACTCAGCAGGTGATCAAGCAGTCCTGAGGATGTCAGTTCCCACTCTTTCCCATTAGACATCATGTTGCCCACAGCCTGTGGGAAAGGCGAGGCCTAAAGAGCCTACTTGCTCTCTCTTTTCTTTCTTCTGTCCAACACCCAAGAAAAAGTATCCTGGGAGTTCCCTGATGGTGTAGTGGCTTAAGGCTTCAGCATTGGCGCTGTCAGCGCTGCAGCCTGCGTTCAATTCCCGGTCAGGGAGCTACCCACATACCAAAAAGCAAAAAAAAAAGAAAAAGAAAAAGAAAAAGTATCCTGAGGAGTCATGACTCTATGACCTTCTGGACACAAGTGGCAGGGAACTGGCAGAGGGAGGAAAAATGCCTGCACATGCCTTTGGGTCTTATTCTTACAAACTTGAATATCTTGAGAGGTTTAGGAGATGCCCATAAACTTACCAATACAGTGCCTGTCCACCCACAGCACCACAGGGCCAAAGCCTTTGACCCAAAGTTAGCAAATACATCAAATGGCTGGTGAAGGGTTACATAATACTCTAAGGTAAAGGTTCTTTATTTTGGGAGAAAAAAAATTATGAAAATTCACATGTATATAGTAAAAAATTTCCATCAATGCAAAAGAATAAGCAGTGAACAAATGAGTTCCCCATCACCCCAGACCCTCCCATATCCACACCTCCTGGCCCACTTCCCAGAACCAATCAATAACAATTTCTTGCATATTTGTATTAGTTTTCTACTGCTGCTGTAACAAATGACTACAGTTCTGGAGACCCAAAGTCCACAGTGGATCTCTCTAGGTTAAAATCAAGGTGCTGGGAGGTCTTCATTCCTCCTGGAGGCAGGCTCCAGGGAAGAATCCGAATCCTCACCTTTTCAAATTTCTAGAGACTGTTGGCATTCCTTGGCTTGTGGCTCCCTCCCCTCCTCTGTCTTCAAAGCTAACAGAGGTTGAATCCTCCTGTCACATCACTCTGACTCTCCTGCCTCCCTCTTCCACTTCTAAAAATCCCTGTGGTTCCATTGGGCCCACCAGACAATTCAGTATAATGTCCTTATTTTAAAGTCTTGATTTGCAACCTTGATTCCAGTTCCAACCTTTAGTTACCCTTTGTGATGTAACATAACATATTCACAGATTCTGGGGATTAGGACATATTTGGGGGGACCATTATCCTGCTACAACAATACTCTTCCAAAAACTTTATATAATTTATATACACACAGTGTCTCTTCCTCAAACACACACACACACACACACACACACACACACACGTGAACACACTATACTACTCATCTATATCTTTTTCTTCAGCTGCCAATTAATATATCTTCAACATATTACTTGTTAAGCATGCATGGGATTGTTGTATGTGCTCATGGAAATCAGAACTTATCAATACTGAGCAAATGAAATATATAGCAATGCAAGGTTACACAAAGACAGGCCATGAGGCATAGAGAGGGCAAATGCAAGCTCAAGTTCTCATGAATCAGGAATGAAGTATGGCATAATAATGAGGCATAAGGTACAAGGTACAGAGAAGGCCACAATAGTTCACACTTGTTGAATAGTTCACACTTTGCTTGCCTTAGCTAATCTAACCTTCACAACAACCTTATGACCTAGGTGCCACTCTTAACTCTTTTTGAGAGATAAGGAAACTAAGACACAGAGGTTAAGTAACTTGGCCTTGGGTCATTACAGCTGGAAAGTGGCAGAATTGGGATTTGAATCCAGTCTGTCTGTGGTTAGTCTGATTCTAGATGCCTGTTCTTGCCCACACATTGCACTATGTGTTGGCACTGAGGAGACTGGAACAGGTCACATTAGTGACAGCTGCTGGGTGAAGGTTCAAGAACTTCCTACACTGAAATTCCTGGGGCGGCCTTGGATTCAGTCTGTTTTATAGTTGGACTATCATTCTTGTCCTTTATTTCCCCAGTCTTTACTTCCCTGACTCCCCCTAATACCAGTGAGCTGGAGGCAGTATAATGCAGTGGCAAGAAAATGGGCTTTGGAGCTCGGAAGATTTGAATTTAGATCCAGGTTTTGCCACTTACTGGCTATGTGACCTTCCTGAGCTTCCCTTTTCTCGTCTGTCAGATGAGCAAATCAGACCCACCTTGCAGGATTGCTGTCAGAGATGATGAACATGAGAGGCTACATGCAGGGTGGCATCCTGGTGGTAACGCAGAGGTTCTCAGAGGAGACCTACTTTCCCCTAGAGCACATTTTGCAAATCTGTGGGGGAATCTTTGGTGCACACAATGATTAGAGGGGCGCTACTGGCAGAACTTCTAGTTAGCCCATTTGAACCAATACATTGTGCTGGCTGGCATCTATTCTGATTGGTTGGTAAGTCCATGCCATCCTAGTTGTTGAGTATTTCGAACATCACCCCTGTACACAGGCATTTGGGAGGTGGGGCCAGGGATGCAGGGGGTTTCGAAATGTGCAGGGCATTTGACCAAAGAGAGGAATCGCTCCATGTCCTGACCAACATTCAAACGTCCCACCAGACTTTTCATGTGAATGAAAAATCTGCTTATAATCATCCCGAACAGAATTATATTTTACATATAAACACAACATACATTCTGCATGATTTTAATACTATTTTTTTTTCACAAGTACAACTACTGTGAGAATTGTACTTCACTACCTTGGGAATTTTACCAAGATTTGTACCCCACTTCAGAAAAACATTACTGATGGCAACATGTACATGCCTACTGCAATTTGCATTTGTAGTGCTGACTGCAAATATGGACCAGAGGAAATTGGAGATCCCTTTTATTTTAGAACCAAATATTCCTAAGTTACTGGATGTCATAGCCAGCTTCAAATGACCCTCAAAGATCCCCACTTCTTGATATTCACATTTTTGTGCCCTCCCTCCCACACTGAATCAGACTTGATCTGTGTGACCAATAAAATATAGCAGAAGTTATGGCATGTTACGTCTGACACTGGAAGCTTCCTGCTCTCTTTCCCTTGAATCACTCATGTTGGGTGAAACCAGCTGCCATGTCTTGAGGCAGTCTTGTGGAGAGGCATACATGTCCAAGAACTGAGGCCTCCAGCTAACAGCCATGGGAGTGAGCTCAATTGGAAGCTGAGCCTCAGTCAAGCCTTTAGATGTCTGCAGCCCCAGGTGAAGGTTTAACTACAAGATCATGAGCGAGAACAACTCAGCTAGGCTGCTCCCAGATTCTGTACCCTTAGAAATGTTGCAAAGTAATAAATAAGTATTTGATGTTTTAAGAAGGCTAAGTTTGACAATAATCTGCTATGTAGCAATAGGTGACCCATACATGAAAATCAGTAACCACAACTGCATTAATAATATTGTTTTAAATTTTCATAGGTGCCACCCTTCCAATGTAATTAGTCAATCTATATTGTAAAAATTACATGTTGAAATGATTTATTAATTTGGGGGTCCTTTACTGTGTTTCTGTTTTATGCTGTCCTCAGAGGCCTTCTACCTAACTTCTTTATGGCTTCTGGTACAACCATGCTACTGTATCTTTTTCTGACTCATCCTGTGTACCCTGTTAAGTACTGAAGAATTTGTCTCCATATCAGTCTTTTAAACACTAGTGTTTGAATATATCCTTGATACATAGTACTTGTGATATTTCATCACCACCTTTTCCTGTACCATAACATAGATGATTATTTTAACACAACACTTATAAAAAGTCTTCACTCATTTGTGACATTATCATACACCATTTTCTCCATATGTATTTTATGTCAACTGAGGTTATGTCTCCTTTTTTTCTCAAATACAACAGGTCAATCATGTGGTTACTATTCTAAATCTAGGTTTTACTCTAGTTTCCATCTGAATCTCTGCACTTTCATTTCTCTTGCACTTCTCCACTAGAATGCCTTCTGACTTCTTACTTCCCTTAAATCCAAATATAGTCAGTTTAAGTAGATGCAAGCATTTGACTACTTCATTATGTTCGCTAGAGTAATCCTACTTGATCATTTACATATTAAAACATCATTAAAATTGTAAATTAGAGATTTTTTCAGGAATTCCATTTCAACATAAGGGACATTATGAGATAGTTAGCAGAAGGGTATTGATTGGGCCTCATAGAGTTCAAAGCAATTGTTTGTCCCAGTGATTGGTTCAACTAACTTGGTTTTAACCAATCATTGCCTGGCACTTTTGCTGGGTTTAAGGATGGGTTCATTGATAGTCCAATCAGAGAAAAGCTCTGCTGGATTTGATCAGTGAAAATTCTAAGACCCAACAACTTGGGATAACTAGAAAGGGGGACTAGCCAGCTGGAGGAAGAAGCCAGTTCTGTTGACAACACTGTGGAGATAAAAGGTGACACGACAGCCAGTGGGTCACCTTGCATTGAAGCCCACTGTATCTTTTTTTTTTTAAACCCACATGGACTTTACAGTGTTTTATTTATTTATTTATTTATTTATTGTATGTGGGTAGTTTCTGGCTGGGAATTGAACCCAGGCCGCAGCGTTGACAGCACCAGTGCTGAAGCCTTAAGCCACTACACCACCAGGGAACTCCCCACTGTATCTTTGATCTTTCAGTTCTGTGAGCCACTGAATCCTCTTTATTATTTAAGCCAGTGTGAGATTGGTATTTTTTTCCTGGGACTATAACTGAAATCAACTGATCATGTAACTACTGTCTTCAGAGTGTAGACTGCAGAAAGAAATTCTTCCTTTTTTGACTAACTCAAATCATCTTTCAAGCTTTGGTTTTCTGTTTCTCATTTAAAGAGCAGCCTTTCTCCTAAATACTGACACTAAATATCCATCCTTTAAGGAGAGGGTCATTTCAGACCCACAGGATTGTGATCTTAGTCCTAAGCCACTCCTGTCCAAATACGACAGTTCTAATAGACTTACCTAAAGTCTTTTTGTCACACAACCCCATAAATTTATGGAGGAAGAGAGACTATTTTTGGAAGTACATGTATACACAACATGCTTTAGTCTTTCAGCTAATTTCTGACATGCACTACCAAAAGATGGGAAGTGAATGCCATTCCATCAGAGTAAGTTCATGAAGCAGCCCTGACAAACTAGAACCCGTACGACCTAGTGTGAAGGACAGCTGAATTGTTTCCTTCTCTTAGTAGGCTTGAACCAACTACACTGGATTCTACCTATCCAGTTTTAGGTGGAGCAGGTCTTTTAGAACCTGTTCTGGCCCAAACCTGAAAATGGTTGTGAAGTCACAAGGACTCCAGAATCTAGGAAAAGCCTCTCTGAGATCCTTAGGTAATAGGAATTTAACAAAACATATACATAGGTAACGACATGATGGAATACAAACTGAATCAGGGTATGTGTGGAGTCTTTTTAGGCTGATTTGCAATTTTACTAAAGACTCGAATCAGTACGTTTGAAATGCTGACACTGAAATGTTGACATTAGTAACTTAATCCTGGTACCTTTCAAATGCTCAAATTTTTGAAAGCATAGTTATATATATATTTAACTCCCTTTGTACAGTAGTTTATAGAATGAGAGAGAAGCTAGTTACATTAGTGTAAGTTCCTACTCACTTCTGGAAAAGCAATTCATGTGCACCCCAATAGCATGACAACAGCAACATCTTCCTTCATACATGGAGGTACCATTTTCATACAGATGTTCTTCTGTAAAAAAGCTTTAAAAAATCTTGAGGAATCTTAAAATACTCAATACTTTAAGAAGTGATGAAATTTAAGATTATGGTAGAAACTTCTACTTGTCCCCCAATATGCATCCTTCCTTTCTTTCTCAGTACCACAATCCCATTTTCCAGCCTTCCTTGCAGTTTAGTGTAGCTAAGTGACTAATTTTTCCCAGCAGAATGAAAGCAGAAATGGTTTCTGCAACCTTTGGGAAAGGTTATTAAAGAGAGGAGTGTTCCCTTCTTTGTTTTCTCCTGTTATTTGGAATGTAGGCATCATGGCTGGAGCTACTGCAGCTCTCTTAGACAATGAGGTGATACTGGGAATGGAACCTGTTATCTTTCAAATGCCCATGTACTTGAAAGCATAAATAAATCTATGCATGACTCTCCTGGCTGGAGCAAGGAGGCTGGATCTGTCTCCATGAAGTGCCAGACCAGCTCCAGACTAACTTTTTTGCTTGAGCCAATGTTATTTTGTGGTTGTTTTGCCCCGCTACTCCCAGCCAAACCTAATCCCAATACAATAACCAATACAGAAGCCATATTTAAAAACTTATTTTTAAAAAGCTAAACTTTATAGGCCAGCAATTTAACCAGTTTTAAAGGTTGCACATATTTCAAAAGAAATTTTTTTCAGCAAATATTTTTGAGCACCTGTATCTTAGAACATATATCAGAAATAATGGATAAATTAACTATAAATGTATTATTTGCCAATTGACAAAATAAAAAGGATATAAAAATCATATGCATGAAAATGAGAACTAAGGGGAAATGGAAAAATAACAAAAAGTAGGGATTGTTCCTCTTACATGTATAGTAAGACCTATAAACATAACAGGAGTATAAGGATGGCATTTTGTAATAACTAGGGACACAACTTTTATTTCATTAAAAGGTGTTTTAGTAAACACCTCAAGTAAAAACTGTTTTAGATTCCCATTGAATATACCTGGACTTACACAACGACGTTTCCTCAGGCAGCTAAGTGGTGCTTTATATTCTGTAGGAAATTTAGATGGGGCTTTCAAAGGCTGTTGAAATTATGCTGAAAATTCAAGATGCAGTGTCTTTAAAGGAGACAGTAGGAAGAGGCCTGCCTATAACCAAGGTAAAAATCTGGGTGTATGGCCGGGAAAAGCATCAAGGCAGTATCAGAAGGCAGTTGTATTGTGTTGGTACCCTCGGGTTACAGTACCGGTCAGTAGCTGTGGACAAGTTACTTCACCTCTCCAGGCCTCCATGTCTGAGTGGCAGGGATTACAGAAAGGCGTCTCTACAGACCAGGGGTTCCGGAGAGCCCTCCTGGAGCACCTGCCCTACTCAGACGCTCGCGGCTAACGCCGCTGGGCCTGTACGCAAAGGCAAAGAGGGCCCCTGCCTTCTGGGTCTTGGGCTCCCCCAGTATGTGATTTCACAGATGCTGCACTTGAAGTCC